>JAGFPH010005379.1:67770-98179 GCA_018207615.1 Philaenus spumarius | reverse complement strand
AAACAACTTTGGATATTTAATTCATAATTTACTTTTCTCAATTGTTTGGATTTAAAAAAATCTTTTTTTTTTTATTTAATGATAATGAAAGGTTTTTCAATACTTTTTCATTTGAAGAACAAAATGTGTATACTTTTATTGCAAATCAAAGAGTAAGGGAGAATTGAGGCCATACCTTGCACTTAAGCGTTTTTATTTTTTATGTTTAATTTGGAAACTCAAGTAAAGCAAAAAATCATCTCAATTTGTGAAAAATTAAATTTAAAAAAAATTCTTGCTCCAAATTTGAATTATCTAACCGATTTAGATCGTTAAACCCTTTTTTATAAAAATGGTATGTAATATTTTACATCTCCGAATTAAACTATCTGATTAGGCCTATACTCGAAGTATTGGTATCTTACTCATTAACAATTTTTTTATGTTTGCCTTAAAACACACTTATATTCATGTTGCCCTGGGGTCTTATAAGCCTAAAAACAACGAAATTTAAGAGCTAGTGTTTGATGTTAAAAAATAGGTCAATATATTAAAAACAATTAGTTTCAATAAGGTAATTTATAACATATTTCACTTCCCTCAGTTGTGGTGAGTAGGAGATATAATAAGAAAAGTTTGGGAAATCACAAAACCTTCCGTCATTGACACTCTCACAAGGCTACAAGCTCCCCACCTGTCTTGATCTGTTTCATATTCGTCCCGCTAGGCAGCAGCACTCATAACACCCTCTAGAGAATTTTAAAACGCTGTGCACAGTATTGCCCTGCTGCGCGGTATTACCCCGCTCTCCCCCATCTAGTTGGAAAATCGGACAGTGAAATTGTCATTTTTATCTGTGGGAATCTGTTGATGAAGGATACATAGTGAACCTGATTATTTTACCAGTTCTTCTACACAGTAGTGTAAAAGAAAAACACGTCCTTTGTTGCTATACATGACATTTATAGATTATAACTTAAATTTTGTGATAGGAGAGACAATAACAGATGTTATCTAAGAAAACTAACGTCACCTAATTTCTCAAAATATTTTTACTTTTCCAAATATCAATTATTTCTTATTTTGTTATGCTTGTAAAATTTTACAGAAAATAATGCTTATGCCAAATTTGAATTTATCTTTATATTTTATTCTAAAACTTTTTTTGATAGAAAGTGGAGGATTGTCAAGAAACAAAACATTTTAGAACTTATAAGTTTATTTCAATTTAATCTTTATTATCACTTGGAGAGTGATATGTTTTCCTTTTAAAACAGTATAGAGCAGTGGTGGTTCATGATCAATAGCAACAAATGAACACTTACCTCTTTAAATTTTTATAGACACAATCGAGAGTACCATAAAATTGTAATATATGCCATGACTCAAACTGTGAATCTTACAGCTAGTTTCCAAACTCTTAGATGGCACTAGTAATTTATAGCTTGTTTATTTTTGAAAAATAGAGGGTAACCTTTTTTAATTGTTTTAAGTAAACCAACTATGTATTGTACAGTTTTTATTATAATTACAATCTGTTTGTTTTTCTTTTTAACTGTAAAATTTAAGATGTTTTAACAATACACAATGTAGCATGGAACGCAATGACTAAGGTTAAACGTCCAGACGATGGCGAGCTAACACGCTTAAATTCTGAAGCTACCCTATCCAACAATCACCACAACTCTTCCTAACCCGTTTTCTCTAGGCCAGGGAGTGCAGTGATGAACTATTTTGTTTAACGAAACGAAAGTCCTTAATTTCAATTAGTTAAATTACCCTTTCAGCAAATAAATTTTAACATTATGAAGTTAATTATGTTTTATATATAAAGCTAGGGATTCACAAGTTCATAACCGTGCCTGGTATATGATACATAGCTGTAAGAGAGAGCTTATTATAAGGGATTGTATGTCCAACACTTAATATGTTCAGGGAGAGTTATATCTTACCATTAAGAGAGTGTATAAGAGAGTCATTCATAAAACTAGTAAAAATAATAAACTTATGTAGATTGCACAAAATCTGTTCTCTTAACAGACTATTTTTGAACTGTTATTCCTATGGTACGATTTACTGTTTGTATTTACTTCATTGTGACAAGGAAACTAATTATGATTTTATGTTTCAGAAACATTATCATTGTCCAGAGGAAGGTCTGGGAGTTTCCATATAGCGGTAGAGCCAATTCGTGGCCTTGTCACTAGGTGTATGATTTCATCGAAGCGTCAGTGGCCCGTCAGTTATAGGTAAGTGTTATATCAGCATTGAAGGCCTGGATGACAAAAGGTTCTGATAATGATACAACTACCATGGTAGTCGACTTATTTACACTGTAATTTACTGAACAGGTTAACTGCATTCCGAGAAGTCAGGAAACTTGTAAAAAATCCTTGAAAGTTGGGGAATTTTTCCCATTAGATATAATTTGAGTGATGATTATTAAGTTTCTTTTTGTTCCGATTACAGGCAGGATGTCGTTTTTAAGTCCCTGTCTATGCATTTATACAATTTAATTGTACTTGTTTTATTTTGTATAGATAGGATAACTTTATAGGAAGTCAAATTTTGTTATGTTTTTCATGTGGCTGGGTCAGAATAAATATGCTAACATACTTATTTAAAATTGTTGTTACCATACAACAGTAAGATTTTTATAAACACAAAAGTTGAAGAGCACTGTAGCGACAAAATCAATTAATGAAACCTCGAACCACAAAATCAATAACTGAACAACTTAATGGTTAAGTAAAGTTTATTTGATCTACAGATTCCTCACGCCGGCAATGAACCCCGAGAGGGGAAGTAAGGCCCGGTCCCCACGCTGTGTTTGTTGTGTCCAACGTCACCAGTACAACCTCAATAAAAAAAAATAGACCTCTTTTCTTCACTGTACACCCTAGTTTGTCACTGTAATGTAACGGTAAATAAAAGTGATAAACACATTTTTATTAGTGAGCAGGACGTGTAAAAATTAGTTGTTTTATTTATAAATATATACAAGTGTCACAAAAAAACCTTATCGTGCTATAATACAGGATCGGATTCTATGCATTATAATAAATTAAAATATTCAGGAACATTTTACGAATTCGGGTTAGTTTATTTTAGTTTTTTATACTGGAAATATGTGAACCAAGGGTTGACAAATCTTTTTCGCATGTGTTAAAAATTATGAGGAGAATGCGTTCTTGGAATCGACAAATAAAGAGAGCAGGAAGGCAGGAAGTATTTCCTGAGATACCCTTCCCGTTACATCATCCTATTTACTTTTGCCATACAAATTTCGTATGTGTATTAACTAACTTTCACCAACCTGGCGACTAACAATACAATGTTAAAAGAATACAAAACCTAAAACTAACTTTAACCTAACTAAACTTTAAATAATACAGTATGATTAAAACTAGATAGTATTATGGTATCATTGGATCTGCGGAACAGCCAGGATCGCAACAAATCAATGTCAAACAAGCACAAAATGTATTCATTACAGGAATTACCTTCCTCCTGACTAAACAAAAGGTCGTACAGAAAATTGTTTTAAATAAAAAAAGTTAATTCCACTAATTATCAACAACTTTCTCGCAAAAATTTTTCTTTTTGCCTAAAAATACAAAAATTTCTCGCTTTGAACATTTTTGTTGTCATCACTTTTATTTTATAAAAAACTTAGTAAAATTTTGCATCACAGTTATAACATTTTATAATTTTGTATGAAAAAAAACCTTACTTATTTATAGATATTTGTCATAGTTTTCTCTATCTAAAATGTGAAATACTTTTTTATAAAAAGGTTGTAAGCAAGGACGTAAAGTTATAAGAATGTGAGCGCTGTCTATTTCCTCAGTTAAATGTTATTTATTTGTGGACCTATTTTTTTGTGGAATTGGTTGTACCGCCAAGGCAGGTTTAAGGAGAAGTAGACTGTAGAAGGGATGACTCGACCATTAGGCCAAGTTCACTCCTAGTTTGCTCGAACTGTACCCTTATGTACATTTAGATGACAGCCATCGTCTTCAGAAGGCTTTAACACTAATCTATCCTTGTTTTTGTCGTTTGGGATGTGGTTGTTAACCCTTTCAGTCACACATAATCATTTTTAAATCTAAAAATTTTAAACTTACATTATCTCTATATATTTTTTTTAAACATTTTCAGCTGTTTTTAAAAATTTTGACCTGCCCCACCCCTTTAAAATTGATGGTCGTTAAAATAAATTATATTACCTAATGGTTGTTGGACAATGAAAGGCAAATTACATTACACTACCCTTTTTATTTAACTAAATAATTCACAACATTACTAAATAATGACAAAAACTAGTCACAAATAAGTAAAAAATGAAATAACACATATTATCAAAATATTAAAAACTTTGTCTGCAAAGTATTTGGTAAAATACTCCAAGGGTGTTAATAATTCTATTTTATTCCCTTTTTCGGTTCAAACCACTTGATTTCTGGTGTTATGTAAGTATAACCTTGCTGTATAAACCAATACAATCACCCTTATATTGTAATGTAAACCTCCAACTACTAACAACTTGGACAAGATTTTCCCCTCTTGCATTTAGTAACAGTTGATATTATTAGTTTGGATTTATTTAGTGCAATATATGAGGTTATTAAGGAAGTATTCGACCATAGGCTGGAGGAACTGGCGCTTAAGTAGTTGTTTTCAATCCTAACCTCTTTCAAAGTGGTCCACCTATCACTTAACCCAACATTCATTCCATTGCTGTAAATAATTTGTATAGTCCTCATTCTGTAATGGCTACCAGATCAATGATATGCTTCTCATCAAGTCCTCTGAGGTATCAAATCTGGACACTGTTTGCTTTATTTTAAGCTTAAAACATCTTTTTGTAGTGTTTATTTACAACAAAATAACTAAAAAATTGTTGTATGTACTCTAAGTCACTTTCCAAATACCCCTGTTCAATTGAGTATTTCTAAAATCTGTATTAGGAAAACTGAATACAAAATTTACGCCTACCTTACGATCAGAAGCTAGCTGATAGGAGTAGCTCTGAAAACAGAATGAACAAATCTAGAGTTTAATCTATTACATAGCTAATAGTTCTGCATAAGGTAGTAATTGCAGTAATTTAGTCATTGTATTCTGGAATTACATAAGTTTGACCTACTTGCAGCATGTCCTTGTCCTTCCTTTTGCCAATTATTTCCTTCTTTGATAATTACCAGGCTTCTGTTCCATTGACAGTTTCAATGTTTATCACAACTATGCCTTATCTAGCACCAAATACACATTACATAATCAGACTTGAAAAATAACCGTTGTGTAAGACCTATTTAAACAGCACAGCATATTGTGTAAATAAGGATAGGTTTTATGCAAATGAAGCCCAGATTTGTTTAAAGGCAGTGTTTTTGAGAAACCAGATAAAATTAACAGTGGGAAGAAGAAAATGTTACGTGAAATAAAACAATTTATAGGCTAGACTAAAAAACACAGGAAAGAAACCAATCGGTGATTTATTATTTATGACCGTTTTCAGGACTACCAATTGTTACTATTTTTGAACGGAACATATCTTTAAACAACTTCAACTGTTAGCTTTCTAGGCACGACTTTAACCAAAGATTGACGTAGGTGCTAACACTTGCAAATTTTAAACAAAGCTGCATGTCAGCTTTTTCGATTTGTTGAGACATTAAGTGGTTTGCTGTCGGATCCAGAAACAATATGTATATGTGGGTTGTTTGTAAATTGACTGTGGCGCAGTTGTCTACTCATCCAATGGCAAGAACATATTTATTAAATATGTTAGATTCAATTTATATTTTGATTTATGTCTAGCGCCTTTTGTTGCAGTTTAGCAATGAGCCTTCTGGCTGAAGCTGGTGATGAACTATGACTGTCTTGGTACAGACATCAGACCATCATTTAAAGATAGCCAATCACTCATTTAAATTACTTGAAAAAAATAAATGACAGCCAACCACACAATTAAATTATTGGGAAAATTGTGATCCAAACATTTTTACTCTGCTTATCATATCGTATTGACATCAATCGATATGAGTGACAAAATACTACTACAACATTTGTTCTTAGGATAAAACAAACCTTTGAAAACAATCTAGTTCTTGAGCTTTGTTTGGCATGTAAAGTTAAGATGCACAAGTTAATTTGCGCAGTACAAGTATTTAAAATATCACTGCTGTTGTAGTTTATAACAAGGTGTGCATTAGGAAAAATTACAGTTTTATTCATCAACTTATCCGAGTAATAAAGTCTAATAATGTGCAATTAGCATTCACACGGCTAACTTATACGCAATCTTTCTCAATACAGTTTGACCTACATTGCTCTGAAATTATTTTACTGGATATGAACTCTTCAAATCCTTTGTTAAAGATATTCTGTGATTTATCTACAGCGTATTGTAGTGTTTTTCTATTGGTAATGTTGGGTAAAGTGGTAGCACTAGGTTGGATTGTGCAGCTAAAGAACCATGTGATGAAAGGGAATATGGCAATGTACCTTGCAAAATAAATTACAACCATTGGTCTTCACATTTGTCACTCTTATGTGGTAGTTCACGGGTTTGTCATACAACAAACCTTATGAGGAGTCGTCACATACTTAATTTTGTCTGAACCCTATTATGACGATACAATATATTTTAACTAGTATACTCAGTGAGTGAGTGGTATTTGGCTTATATATATATATATATATATATACTAGCTGACCCGTACAGCGTTGCCCGTGGTAGTTGGTATTTTCAGTCATTTTAACGTCATTGTATTCTTTTTAAGTGTTCAGTCAATGAGTGGTATTTAGCTTTTATATATAATAAATCTTAAATAATAAAAGCACTATTTTCATAATAATAAAAGCTCTGAAATGATGATTTTAGTAACTTTGATCCCCCCAAACCCCTCCTAAAATTTCGAAATTTTTCATACCCTTTCTTAGTGAGCACCTACGGCCCTAGAGGAAGCTACATACCAAATTTCATTCCAATTCGTTTGGTAGTTTTGAAGAAATCGTGATTTAATAACTTTGATCCCCCCAAACTCCCCCTAAAATTTCGAATTTTTTGAAACCCTTTCTTAACGAGCACCTATGGCCCTAGAGGAAGCTACATACCAAATTGCATTCCAATCTGTTCAGTACTTTTGAAGAAATAGTGATTTAATAACTTTGATCCTCCCAAACCCCTTAGAGGAAGCTACATACCAAATTTCATTCCAATCTGTTCGGTAATTTTGGAGAAATCGTGATTTAGTAATTTTTACCCCCCTAACCCCCCTAAAATTTCCAATTTTTTAAAACCCTTTCTTAGTGAGCACCTATGGCCCTAGAGGAAGCTACATACCAAATTTCATTTCAATCCGTTCGGTAGTTTTTGAGAAATCGTGATCAGTGAGTGAGTGAGTGGTATTTCGCTTTTATATATATATAGATTTGGAGATTGAACCCTAGATAGGGTCTTGGGTTTTGTGCTGTCTAAATTTTTCAATTCGTTATAATTGTTGTGCATTGTGTTCATTATTTGTTTTATATTTTTATCTGTTAACTAGCATCAGTAAGTTTTTATCTTAAGGTCCTTACTTCTTGAACATGCGTTCAGTATCCATCATGGGATTCCAATTGACAGATCCATATACATTTAAGCCCTTCCTTTTCCTCTCCAAAGATTATGGTTTTTGAATATTCTTTTGTTGGACTTAAATCATTCCATCAAGACAGATGTGTTCCAGAGTCTTTTGTTCCTTCAAGCAGCTCTGACATATATGCGACTCCATTAGATGAAATTTTTGAAGATATTGACCAGAAAATTAATAAAATTGCGCTTGCAGCAAATGTGGCTGTAGCTCTCGTAAGTCCCAAATATTGTGTTGAATTTGATGTCTCGTGTTCTCCAATATGTAAGCCATTTGAATCTTAACAGGGAGAATGCGGTCATCTTGCATTTATTCAGTGAATAATTGAGAGATAGAACGGGTCTGAGATGTGCCGCATATTTTGTGCATCTATCCCATTGTGAGCTGGTGTCCAGTAGACATACAATGTCTCTTTATGAGGGGGGGGGGGACAATATCGTAAGTCGTTTTCCTCTATTCCACTTGAACACAGTTTTTTAGTAGGATCAAGTGATGATAATCTGATCTGGTTTTTTACCTTTATCAAAAACAAAACCCAAAACCATTACTTGCGATGCGTACAACAAATTATGTGTATTAATTTTGTTTCTTGTTGATTTTCAGGACATCAAAATTTTCAAGTAATCGGCACAGGAAATCTCAACCATTTAGAGAAACGTGACTGTCAAAATTTGTAGAACGAGGACTGCATTACTCCGCCATCGCTACCCCACTTTGCTCGTACTCCCATCCCCTTCCATTCTTACTGACGTAGTAACCTAAACTAACAACAATGGGCAGTGTCAATGTCAACCGCAGCATCAGCGATGCTTTCTACAGATACAAGATGCCAAGGCTCATGGCCAAAGTTGAAGGCAAAGGGAATGGCATTAAAACCGTCATTGTTAATATGGTGGACGTCGCTAAAGCTATTGGACGTCCTGCTACTTGTAAGTTATTGTTTTTAAATGTGTGATTTTTTTTTAATATAGGCTAGTACATTTTGTAATTACAGTAGACTCGACTTATCCAGATCCCTAAGTACATTGAAGACGTAGAAAGTATGAAAAGTGGCTTAACTATTCTTGTACTACAACTATCTGTCCGCTAAAAGTGAACGTGCGTAATAAAATATTATTTACTCAGATTAGAAGTTGTAATCATCATTTACTCCCTTGATACTCATAGATTTAAAACACCTAAATTTATTAACACAAATGTAATTATGATTGAGTATCGCATTACACACTTCTAATACAAAATCAAACTGCGTTATACGCAAAAATAAACATTTGAAATTGTAATAGGGCCTCCATTAATATTTAGGCAACTCTAGTAGCATTGTTGAAGATCTTCGTGATTATTTGCCTGCTTCTAACGAATCAAATAATTTCTTCATAAGCACCTCTATTGGTCATCGGTAGCTCATTTCGGAAGATGCTTTCGTTCATCATTTTCCGCACATAAACTTCATTCAGGCGGTGAAAGGTCGGGAGAGTGGGATGGGTATGAAAATTTTGTTTCTCAGGAAAGTGGTGGGCAAACTTTCTTTTAAGTAAATCAATCCGTGGCTACAGCAGGTGTGACAGGTGGTCCTATCTTGGCTTTTTGTCAGAATATTTCGGCCATTATGCCGGAAAGTGGCGAACCCATTGCCAAACCATGTCGTTGGATATAAAATTTTTCGTTGAAAGCATAATGGCCGAAATATTCTTAAATAACATCGAAACCACATATATCATGACACCAGCCAACAAATACTTCAATAAAATACAAGTACTATTACAGATATGTGGACGATATAATATGTTTGTTTAACGGCACAGTAAGACAAATAAACTTAATGATGAATTATCTTAACTCAATACATTCCAATTTGCAATTTACTCAGGAGATCGAATCATAAATAGATTACTCAACATTCCCATGGACATTGAGGACTATAACCAAGAAATTAAAACAATTAAATTTATAGCTGTATCCAATGGTTACGAAGAACGCACAATAGACAAACTTATCAACAAACAGACCAAAAAACGAATGCAGCGAAAATTGAACATTCCAGACCAACCTAAAGAAAAATATGTAACCTTAGAATACAATAAAACTTTGGAACACTCAATAAAGAACATATTCCGTAAACAAGGATACAGCGTCGCATATAGAACTTCCAACAACATTAGACAAATTCTGAAGCCATCAAAAACAAAAACATGACAAATTCGATGGCAACGGAATATATAAAATCAAATGTGACGATTGCCCAAAAATATATATAGGGCAGACTGGACGTTCATTTCGCACGCGTTTTAAGGAACACCTTCCCTCATCCAGATTAAACCAAATACAACATTTCAAGTTCGCCGAGCACCTAATTGATTATAACCATGGATATACCAATTTAGAATCAAATTTAGAAATTTTACAACAATGCAAAAAGGGACCAATAATGAATGCATAGAAGAATATGAAATATACAAACAGCAAAAAACCGATTCTCATATTTTATTAAACAGCAAATCCCTATTCCAATCTCACACACTATTCGACATACTACAGCACTTTGAAAATAATACAGTTAATACCAGGAAGCATCTTACCGGCCACCAGCGCTTATCAGTTACGGCAATTTAAGTCCCTATATCGTCCAACAGTACAAGTTTAAACTCAACGCAAGTAGCACGTGCTAATTAGTTCCACACCGTCGACGTTATATGTTAATTTATATGTGTTCAATGTACATTGTAGTGTCTTTTATATATATGTGTAGTGATTTTATTTAATGTTTTAACAACGTTCCGAGTGCGCGAACCGCAACATTTGAAAATGACTGATAAATAGTTGAAACGGCCGTCATGATATAAGATTGACGAAAAACCAAAGGATTGTACGACAGCTTCCAAGAAAAGGTAATTATCATTTAAAAACAATCCAGTTTAGGCTACCACACACAAAATATGGAAACAAAAACTGTTGGAAAGGAAATGATTTAAGCTTTAATTTTTGTATTTAGAAATTTGTTCTAAAATGGATATTTACATAATATGTAATCATAGTTTTAAAATTGTAGTTTTCTGTAAAGCTATTTCCACGCGTGAAAACGCAAAGAAATTACTCAACTTTTTAAAGTCACTTCTTTAAAGCTCAATATCTATCGTTCGACAGAACTGTCTTAAAACCCTTTGCACGCTGAATATAAAATAGACTATTTCACTATTGTGTGTTATTTAGTTAAAAAAACAAATATTAAATTGTCTAAAGTTCTATTTGAATTTGAATTCTAAGAGGTATAAGGAAATGAAAAATAAATAAAACATATCTTTTTGAATGTTTTTTTAATTTTTTACAGATTAAAATGTTTTCTGAGTATGATATAATTCAAAATATTCATCAAGGTGCAAAGTTGGATTGGATACACAAGTTTTACAAAAATAAATGGTCTCTTTTCAGAGACCCTTTAGGCAGACCCCTAGTTTTCTTGAGCCCCTAATTTTCTTGGCCATGAAATGCCGTCCTTCTAATCGTTCTTCAGGAGGTCCTTGAGGTTTTCGTCCCCGTTTCCTCTTCCTCTGCTGGGCAAATCTCTCTGCAACAAGATCCTGTACCAAACTGTCCCTAAATTCTTCATGAGTTTTTGGTTTCTTATTGTATTGCTTTTGTATATTTTGATGTATGCTTTTGCAACCAAGCAAGCGTAATATTTTACACAACTGACACAATATTGAAAACAGCTGGCGTGCAGACGCTACACTAGAATGAGGTTCCGAGATATCCCGTAATACGCGCTAGCGCACTCCCCATAATGGCGCCTGGTTGCTATGACAACCGAACTTCGATAGATAACGAGCAATGTTGTGCAACCAGTAAATCAAGTAGGCAGGCCTACACCAAAACAACATCGCCATGCACTCTTACGGCAGTTTAATGAACTAGATTACTCAATAGAAATGAAAAATTGATTATACGAGATTTCCTGTAATACGCGTGATGCGACATTTTGACCATACGAGAAATCACGTAATACGCGTGCAAAGGGTTAAGAATAATATAAAGACCTTTGGATTCGTCATGATTTGAATTTTCTAAAACTGCCTTCCAATCAGACGTCACTCTTATAGTTTTGAAAATATAAAGGGTACTGTAAACTCTTGCAATTGGACAGTTTTCAACCAATGAAACAGCACATTTTAGATTAGAGATATCTCTTACAATTCAATATATTCGTACAGATTTGTTTATATCAGTTTGTAGACGATACGTCAATCTTTCGTTTCGTGTAAAGTAAACCATATATACTGTAGCGGTTTTATTCCTACAGTTCTGGGAAATACAGACAAGTAGGAAATTCAAAACTCGTCTTTTCCACGCTCTGGAAGTGACCATTTTAACTGTCAGTCACACGGTATCTTGTATAGGATTCGTGCGTGACAGGTTTCATTTATTTGATTCAAGTAATGTTAAGTCAAATACTTTTATGAAACAATAATTTACAATTATACAGTTCAATTCTTTGATTTATTCTCTAAACTTTGTTATAATAATATTTCAGTTTTGGGCAAACTGTATATTCCTAAATTACTATTTTCAACTAGACCTAGTTTAGATAGGCAGTCTTGTAGTAGGAGCATAAGAACTGGTGTTTTCATAATAAGAAATTTGAAATTGATATACATTTAGTAGGAGCATAAGAACTGGTGTTTTCATAATAAGAAATTTGAAATTGATATACATTTTTTATGCAGTTCTATTTAGAACTAAATTACAAAACTTTTGTACATTTAAAAAAAAAATACAAAAAAATGTTTACTACTTTTTATGTAAGCCTAAAGTTGAACTTTTTCATTTCGTTATTTCGTTGAACATTTTTTGTTTCTTGAGCTAATAACATGGTAAATTTTACATCAATCAATTTTCTACTGGCATATATAAGTTCTTTGAATTTCTCTTCGAAAAAGCTAAGGTACACTTTTGGATTGGTTTATAATTACTACATTTGGCGAATTTTTGAAAATAAGCTTGCACACGCACCGAAATGGCTAGGCCTTAAAAAAATTTAATGGACAGTTGTAGGGTTAAATTAAATTATTATGTTATAAATGTTTTGTTAAATTCAGATAACGAAATTGTTGAGTAATAATTTGACAATGACTCATAAGATATTTTCTAGGGGGGGGGTCTTAACACGTTCACTGCTAAGGACGCACATGTGAGCTTGACATTGAACACTATGAGAAGCAGCCGACGCACTGTGCAATGCACGCCAACCTCCATATTGAGAGTATTTTCAATACACAATGCATTGGGTGCTTCGCAAGCCAATTTTAAGCCTATATGCTTGGACCCACATGTGCGTCCGCTTTAAAATATTGGCAATTATTACGTAGAAAGGTTCAAAAATTAAAAAGTAATTTCTACTCATTTAGACTATAAACATAAAAAATAAAAGGTCAGCTCCTAGCATAGGAAATACGAAATTTGCGTAGTAGTGAACGTGTTAAGGAGTACCCTCCCCTCCTTCGGCGAAAGGAGTCCAGGGATATTTTTGACCTCCCCAAGAAAATTTTAAAAATTTGGGAAGCCAATTTGGCTGTTCAGATAAAATATTAACCCACACAGCATTGAGTCTGTACCTTTACACCGTCAGTGAATACACAAAGTCCTATTATAACACTCCTAGAGGCCGCACCAAGTAGTGACCCAGCAGCTCATGCTTGAACTCTTGTATAAAATAAAATAAGTATATGTAAAATCAAACGGCACATAACATTTAAAACATACTTTAGTGCTAAAAAGAAAAATACCTGACTATAATTAATATACTTATTTTCCTTTCCCTGGGGGTAGGGGGGGGGGTGGCCCACCTCTGCCCATAGGGTGCCCACGATTCTTTCTGAAAGCTTTATAAATTTTAATTCCTGTAATGGTTTAAAAGTTTTAGGTTTATTCTTATGACTTGAGGCAGTCAGCGTATGTTAAACCTGAATCATTTCTTTTGTGTTTCAGATCCAACAAAATATTTTGGCTGTGAGCTAGGTGCTCAAACCCAGTTTGACTTTAAGAACGACCGTTTCATCGTGAACGGTTCACATGATGCTTCTAAATTACAAGACCTTCTGGATGGATTTATTCGTAAGTTTGTGTTGTGCCCAGGTTGTGACAATCCAGAGACAAACCTGATTGTGAGTGCCAAGAAAGGAACCATTCATCAAGGTTGCAAAGCTTGCGGCTTCTATGGCCCACTTGAATTCAACCACAAACTCAACACTTTTATACTCAAGAATCCTCCAAGTAAGCGTTGGTTTAATTATTTGTAGTGTTTTTTTCTAATCATTTTAATGCAGTAACTTTTGGTTCTCATAATTTAATGTTTTTTCGGAACTAAAGGAATTGTGTTGTAGAGATCAGAGAAACAGAGGTAATATTTCGCACAAGGCATCAATTTGGCGGAATTAAGTTCTTACGTAAAATTTTGTTATATCTCAAAGAATGTTTAATTTTTCAGGTTAAAAACTAATAGAAAATAACAGAAACTTTATTTTTGTATTACTTATATATTTTAAAACATATTAGTGTAATAGGACAGACTGGGTAAATTCGTTAAATGCGCGTCATAGAAGGCAATATATGCATAGTCCACCTATCACTTTAAACAAAATGGCTTCCCAATTGCCATCCGCCAAATAACAAAAAAAAATTTTTGAACGATTCTGAAAAATTCAGCGGTTAGTTGCTAAATTTTAAGAGGTCTAACTTTGCCATGTTCAGGGTGTCGGACGCGCAGAAATTGTCAATAATATCTGTCCAACAAATTGTTTTTCGCTTCCTATATAAAAAAGTTTTCGATTAAAAGAAAGAATATAATGTATGACCTAAATAATAAATATTATTCCTGCATCAAATTAATGAGTTTGCGGGGGTCTCAAAGGAAAACTCCCGTAGGCCTAAGTAGCCTCCGTTTAAAATTATTAAAAAAATCAAGGCGGATTCGATCTTAATTGAATGTATGATTACTTTCTTGTGAAATATTTATATTGAGGAAGCAATTAATTGTAGGAGCAGTTTTTTAACCTATATTTTCCTAGATTGTCCATGTTAGAGACGCTTCTTCTAAAAGTAATAAAATTCATGCTGATGCAATGAGAATAAGAATAAAAATTGGTGTTATATTAATTTCTGTATTTTTAGATTTAAACCCTGCTGCTCAAGGAGCTTCTCTCACTGAAGGCAAGCGTGGCAGACGGTCAAAGAAGCTGAATGGAGAGAATGGTGATATGCGATCTGGATCTCCAAAGTCAGATGAAGATAATGACATCATTGTTAATGCACCTGATCAGATGGCCAATGATTCTGTGAGTAAATTATTTTGATCTTTTGGATGTATTTATACGAGGGTCATTCAATAATTAAAGAGACAAATTGGTCTGGAGAAAAAACTATTTATATTTAAAAAAACAATGTTTTTTCTACTTTTCTACATAATCCCCTTGAACATTTATGCACTTGTTCCAACGGACTGCAAGCTTTTTTATACCGGCTGTAAAGAACTCTTTATCTAGCTGTTTGAGCCAATTTCCCACAAACTTTTTGACGCTCTTATTATCCTGGAACCTCTTTCCACGAAATGCCTCCTTCAGTGGACCAAACAAATGGAAATCACTAGGTGATAAATCGGGACTGTAAGGGGGATGAAGCAGTACTTCCCAGCCCATTTTGTCGATGGTTTCACGTGTTAGTTGAGCAGTATGAGGACGTGCGTTGTCTTGCTGGAGAATCACACGATGTTTTTCTCTCATGGCTGGCTTCACCTTGTTCAAAAGCATATCCGAGTAGTATTGGCTGTTTATTGTGCGTTGCTCTTCGAGATAATCACAAAAAACTGGACCTTTAGCGTCCCAAAACACTGTCAACATGAATTTTCCTGCTGATGCTTGTTTTGAATTTTTTCCTGGCAGGTGAACTGGTGTGCTTCCGCTCCATGCTTTACCTTTTTGATTCGGGCTCATAATAGTGAACCCAAGTTTCATCACAAGTTAAAATTTTGTTGAGAAAGTGCTCACCTTCTCTTTCATAACGTTCTTTTAGCTCTGAGCACACTCTCAACTTTGTATCCTTGTGCAGCCGCGTCAACTTCTTTGAAAACCATCTTGCATATTATGTTTTGAGGTACTACAACTTGTTACAGATAATGTTATGATCTGTACCAATACTAACATGAAGCTTTTCAACTATCATTTCCACAGTGACACGGCGGTCGGCACGAATAATGTCATCAATTCGACTTTCAAGTGAGGGAGTTGAAACTTCTACTAGTCGGCCAGAATGGTGTTCGTCAGTCACTGAGTCTCGACCATTTTTGAACTTTTCTATCCACTTGTAAAAATTTGCACGATTCATACAACTTTCACCATACACTTTAGTCATTCTAGAGTATACGTTCAGTGGTTTTTCACCTTCAGCAAGTAAAAAAACTAATAACAGAACGTAGTTCAATTAATGTGGAATTTTCAAGTGGAGTCGCCTTCATTAAATGTATTTTTGAGGTTACAAATACAACAATGTTGATCCATCAGCTGGTCAAGGCTCATCCCAGTGATGCAAATTTAAAGCCATAAAGTACCAAATTTGCCCTACCAACTGTTTTTTCTCCAGACCATTTTGTCTCTTTAATTATTGAATGTCCCTCGTATTTTAAGTTGGTTACAATATTTCTCAACGGATTTGTAAGTTGATTTCCAGTGACTGGAAAACTGAGACTGGTTTTTGAATGTTTTAGATAAAAATTTGCTGAAATTCTTGTCGTAACAAAATAGTTACGAGAACAATTTAACGATGCAGTTCACCTTTACAATATTATGTTAGCTCTCAAACACGGCTTTGGCCTTGATTTGTGAAAACTAAACGTGATGTTAATAAACTTTGAACTTGACGAGTTAGAAGGAATAATTATTAAAGCATAGTAACAACACCAATATTCACAGACATATGTTTAATAATGAAATGTGTTTCATCGGCAAAGTCATCATCCTCAGTGACATATAAGCTACAACTAACAAATTACAACTCAAAAATAATAATCTGAACATACTCTTAGATTTCTATAGATAACAATTGAGTTTTGTTCTGTTTTACAGGATGAGGCTGAATGGGCAGTGGACGTATCTGAAGAAGCTGTAAGAGCTCGCCTACAAGATCTCACCGAGGGCGCCAAGGGTCTGACCATTACCGAGGACTTGGAAAAATCTGAAAAGGAACGTATGGATCTGTTCTATAACACTCTGAAGCGTCATAAGGACGCTGGCAATCTTGAGAACCCTGTCATTTGCAAAGAAGTTCTTGCCCAAGCTGAGAGATTAGAAATCAAAACTAAAGCACCTCTTGTTTTGGCAGAGTTGCTGTTTGATGATAAAATCCACGTTGAGGTTTGTATTATTTGTTTGAAAATAATAATGGGTACACATTCGTAGGAAACAACTGTTGAGCTGTTAATATAATATTAATATGTGGAATGAAAACTTAAATTAACTAACCAGTACAAAGAATTATAATTGCGCAACTTCCTTTATTGCCAACGCTTTACATTCCCATTTTGAAAATTAGTTTGACTCTTTTCCTTGTATCAAAAATATTTACCTAAGTATTCTTTCTGTGAATATGTGCATTATATATCTCTACTGGTATCTCATAAACGGAGAATGTCACTTTTTATTGAATGGCAATTTGGTCAGTTAATTATTTTTATTACAGGTTAACCCACAAGAAACATACAAATTTTCAGATATTTTAATCAGTTTACGATTGCAAGAGAGATGTTCTGATCCTGTGAGGTATTAATTAAATGATTTTAGATTTATTTAAAACAGAAAAATGTGTTCAATACATTGTTTTAATGTGTTCGATATGTCGCCAATAACATCTCGTAACTGTATTTATTTTTTAGAATTTTAAAATAGTTTGTAACAGCAGACATTTCATGTACAGTTGAACTTGGTTTTAAAGGCCTCGGCTAATGCGTCTACTCGGACATAGCGTCTTTTTTTTTAGGTCCGGCCAAATTGTTATCTTTTACTTTTTTATAAACCCCTGTTTTAGCGTCAATAAATATTTTAAACATTCGGTTGTAACGTCATAAATCTTCAAAATATCAATGCCAAACTTTGAATTCAGTTTTCTCAGAACTCGAAAAATGTTAGAATTCCCCCTTTCCTTTGGTGTGAGGACGAATATTTTCACCCTCTTCAAATTCAAACCGGGAAATAAACTACATTTTTTTCACACGCTTAAAATGTAACTACGGCGGGTCTCATCAAAGACGGTAGAGGGGGCGGTTCCATTACTAGCAACACTGCTAACTCTCCCACCCTTCTTAAGGAATAATTCCCACGCTATGCGGTGTCAGTTGTGTGTAACTAAACCCATGACCTTGCTGGGAAAGTGTTCGGACATTACAAAAGCGCGGGACAAACCACTCAATCGCGTAGCCTGGTGAGACATTTTCGTAGTTGTGATCAGGCAGTTTCCCCCACCCCCGCAGTTCCAGTGTTGACACTTTAAAACTGTTGCACGTTTTTTTAATACAGTAAGTTAATGTTTTATTGCGTACTATAATTTTAGTGTTTTTAAAAATTACATTAATGCTTCAGTTTGTTAATACTGAACACAGAGCATGTGTTTAAATGTTTAACCTAATTTTTACTCACTAAACTTTACACACTTAAAAATGTTACCTAATTTATAATTGTAGGTGACCTCAGCTCGAATTATCGGGACCCTACTGTACATTAAAAAAAAAGTATAGTGTTCTTATTTTTAATAAGCATCATGAATAATGTTGCCAATAATAGTAACTAGTGGACCCGGCAATGCTTCGCTATTGCTATTGCTTGATTTACCTAACCTAAAATTATATTCAGTTTTTGATCCAAATCAGTTGTTGATCAAAATCAGCTGTTGATCAAAATCAGCTGTTTTAAGCTTTTCATACGAACAGCTGTTTTTTGTGCCCCTGATAAAATCAAAAGAAATCTTCTTCTTCCTTAACCCTAAAACCGGCAATGTTAACGAAAATGGATTTTTTGGCGTGTGCAAGCATTTATTCAAAAATTCGCCAAAAATAGTAAATTAACCCCAATCCAAAAGTGTTCCATACCTTTTTTGTAGAGAAAGGTTCAAAGAATTTGTATATGCCAGTAAAAAAATTATAGATGTAAAATTTAGAAAGTTATTAGCTCAAGAAACAAAAAATGTTCAGTTACGAAAAATAAAAGTTCAACTTTAAGTCTACATAAAAAGTAGTAAACATTCTTTGTAATTTTTTCCATAAATGTAAAAAAGTTTTGTAATTTAGTTCTAAATAGAATTGTATAAAAACATTTAACATTTTCAAATTTCTTATTTTGAAAACACGAGATTTTATGTTCTTACTACAAGTCTGCTATCAAAAGTATGCCAAGTTAGAAACGTAATTTACTAATATATGCTGTGCCCAAAAATAAAATATTATTATAACAAAGTGTAGAGAATAAATCAAAGAACTGAACTGTATACTTGTAAATTATCTTTTCATAAAAGTGTTTGACTTAGAAGTATTTGAATAACAAAAGTTAGAAAAATATAGTAAACTCTCGTCTGTACAAGATGCGTGCGCATTCTCGTATGTCTGCTTATGTTGTAAAAGTCCGTTACGCTGCAGATTTGAACGTTAGGTGAGACCGTATTAGCAGTCACTTTCCCACGGTCCTACACAATAAACTGTTCAAATATAGCATATTTGGTTTACAGGGGAAGTTAGCTTGAAGATTATCTTTACAAAGATACCAAAATATCTATAAAAAACTATTGAGGTCATACAGAAATAACGTGAAATAAATAACGCTGTTTATTGGTTGGAAAACTGACCAATTGCAAGGGTCTACAAAACCCCTTCTAACTTCAATACTATTGGTCCGATTTTTGATTGGATGAAAGTTTTGGATAGGGGAAATTGTGATGAATCCATTGATACATAGATTTAACTAAGACAACCTACTGGGCGGGTTTTAGAGATTGACAAAAGTTGAGTAATTTCGTTATGTTTTGTATGAATTTTCGGGCGCCGATTGATTTGTAGAAAACTAATAAACTGCAACGATGATTACGTATGTAAATATACGTTTTAGAAAGAAATTGTAAATACAAAAAATAAAGTTTGAAACATTACCTTTCCAATGGTGTTTGTCTTTTTGAGATTGGAAGATTTTTAGTGGGTCAAATATTCAATACAATCACGCGTTACAAATGTGTTGTCATGATCGCACGTTTCGTGCGATCTGCCAGTTCTAGGGTTAAGATTGACCTTCCATAAGATTAGCATTGAAACTTTGAGGGCCACTGGGGTGTATCCCTGAGGACCAATGTAAATTATAATGGGATTCTGCTCATCTACAGGACACTACCTTTCTAACGGTATGCGCGAATTTCTCCTACGATGCACACAAGCTGAGAAAAAAGGACGACAAGTTTTGTGCTTGCCTATTAATATATAGATACCGTATAATTGTTTGTCCTTTCACTCCAGGTAACAAAAATACGATTTCCTGTTGTTAAATCTTTATAAGTCACTCGGACGTAGCATCATCATTCGTTCGGTCCCTTCGTTGACGCTATAACCAAGTTCAACTGTATAAGAAACTTTAATTTGAGGAAGAAACATTTAGCGTTTATTTTAGTAAATTTAATGAACCAATAAGGGATTAAGATTTGAACTATTTTGAAATAGATTTATTCCTATTGTTAATTATTTTTAGTCAAAGCTGTAATAGTTTGTTGTTATTTGTTAAGTTTATTTAGAATTTTTTTTACTAGTTTTATTGCCAGTCAGATCTGTTTAGGTTTTGTTACCTATCTTTGCTTTGTTTGGCTATAAACAGTAAAGTTGTTGGCCATAAACTATACTTTATGTGGAATGTGATTAATATAAAAAAATGTACACAGTAATGCAGTAACTTATTAAATATGTAAGGTTTTGATTGAAAGTGAAAAGAAGTATTATATAATATATTGTCAATAATTTATTTGCTTAAATTTGTGTGACCAGATCAAAAAACATCGAGTGTTACTGTTACGTTTTACACACGAAGACCCTAAGGCCCAGAAGTACCTGATTGGTGGCATTGAGCAAGTTATAGCACTTCATAAAGAGACACTTCTACCGAAAGTGCCTGCCATTTTAAAGGTAATTTATTGTTAAGTTATTCAGGCAAAAGATTCAAATATCTTTAAATCGGAACGCTGTTTTGGTTTTTGAAACATAATAGTATGATCAAAAATAGGGCGTTTGTTAGAATTAATACCTTCCAGGTGAGATCTTTTGCCTACAGGTAACTTTTTATCATAAACATTGCAGAAAATGTCTACCAATTTCCACCCTCCGGAAAGGTGTTTAGTAAGGGTTGAAAGGGTATAAATTTTTGTTTCTTTTTTTGTCGCTGTAGCGGGGAAACTGTGGATTTTTTAACATTCTTACATTAAATGGACAATTTTTAGCTAAAGAATCATTTGTTTTAAGACCACATACAATATCTTTTAAGTGCTTTAGTTTCTCTTCTAAGGAAAAACATGCTAAAAATTAGGTTTAGAATCATGGAAATAAACATTCACGACCTCCCATGAGGGAGGTTTGGTGGTTTTAAAGGAAAATCGTGTTTTTTAAACAGAAAATTAAAATAAAAAATATCGTAGCACCTCTTTCAAAACTTCGAGGGGTCGTAGTGGGGGTTAAAAGGACAAGTGCATTTTTTTGAAGAACAACATGTTTAACAGGATACTGGGCAACATTTCTGATAGACATTTAATGAAAAAGTTGTTGCTTACGCAATATCTTTAATTAAAGACCTTGAACTTCCTTCTAAGTGCTATAGAACTCATGTAATGTTATAAATATCACTACTCTACTTACCGCATTCGCACCATGCTATAATAAAACTACAAACCTAATAAGAATTAACATTTTTATTTAAATTATAAATTTTATGCTTGGATTTATATTATATAGGGTGATTTATAAGTATGGAAAAAGCTTTATATTCCATAATAAATGGCTATATTAATTTTACTAACCACGTTTCAGCTACCGGTGTTAGCATTAGCCAATAAAAGGTATCATTATTTTGTTGTTGTATGTTTATTTATTATTATTACTTTTTTATTATCATGTCTTTCCACCGTTTAAACGTAGTTATTAGATACTTTATGATTGAAAAATGCAATAAAATGATTTATGCAGTGTTCTAACTTTTTTATTGCTAACACGATTTTCCCAAAATTGCAACTTTGAATGCTTATAATTTAAAAACGAGGGAATCAATTGAAAAACGGTTTACACCGTTTTTTTTTTTCTTAAATGACGTCACATTACCACCATCCCGTTTAGAAACTAAAGTTGAATCAAATATGGTGGATCCAAGGTGGCGGACAAAAATTCCAGAACCACAAAAATGTTGGATTTTTAAAACTTTGCAGATTTCCATAAAAAATGTAGTTTCTTTTCACAATTTACAATTATGGTTACACTCAAGACTGTTACTCATACAGACATGCTCTTATGGATAATTCTTTACATTGACGTGTTTTACTCGGGTTTTTTCAGCTGTTCTACGATGCAGACATATTGGAAGAAAAAGTATTGTTAGATTGGGGTGGGAAAGTGAGCAAGAAGTACGTTAGTCGGGAATTAAGCCAAGAGATTCACGCCAAGGCAGAACCATTTATCACATGGTTAAAGGAGGCAGAAGAAGAAGAGGAAAGCGATTCGGAAGATGAGGATGAGGATGACTTGGAGGTAAAGACTGAATTTCTTACACCAATCTGTATAGTATTTTAAACAAAATATACGTATAACAAAGGATAACAGTAAAACGGCGTCCTTAGTTGGTCATGCAAATTAATTATTGCCTAAACTTTTTTTGCTATGGATGTTGAGTCTCACAAACTAGTGGAAGCGGTTTTACAGTTACCCTTTGTTTGATACTTTTATAGTATCATTTGATAGAAAATTAAACGGCAGTTATTTTCCGTTAAGAAGTTTAAATCGCCTCCATTTTGAAATGGATTATTTGAAAAAGTAGTTAATTTTCTTCAAACTACTGTAGGTCGAAGTTTTTTAAAAAAATATTTATGAATGACGTCCAAAATTTCAGCTCAATCGGTTTAGCTGTTCTAGACGTCTTATAAATTATATAGGCTAGTAAAAAAAAGGCAGATTTTAATTTTTTACTTTTATGGTATTTTATGTTTTGATCGCTTTTGAGGGTACCATACGCGGGCTATAAGGTCGTGTGAAAACACAAAATGCAGAATAATCTCCTATATTTATTTTTTTTATATAAAATTGTTTTAAATAGTTCTAGTACGGAAAATTGTTGCAGTTAAAAAACATGCTTCCTGTTATTGGATTTGTCTGACTAACGAACTTGCCCGAGCGAAATTGCGGCCGTTAGAGTGCAAATACATAGAGGGTGGCTGTAATATAACTTGCATCCCCTTGGTTATTTGTTAAGTTACTGCTTAAGAAACGTAATATTGTTCAATTTTTGTCAAAAGGGTAGGGGAGGGTAGCTCAAAATTTTCAAATCGGACCAATAGTCATGTGATACATCACTGTAAAGGTCCTGTTGGGACATGCATTTTGACATAAAGACTTTTTTAACCCCACAAATATTTTTTTAAACCCCCATTTTTTAAAATTTTTTATGTCTAAATTCTTGTCTCAGCAGGACCTTTACAGTGATATATCATATGACTTGACTATTGGTTCCATTTGAACATTTTGAGTTACTCTCCCCGCCAACTCCTTCAGACCAAAATTAAATAAACGGTATCAGTTAACTGACACAAACTTTCTCCCAACTTACTGTAATCAAAATAATATTGTTTTTAATCATTTTATTTACTACTTTTTAGAACAAAACAAAAAAATAATATTCTACCTACGTCAATCGTATACAAAAATTATTGTCCCAGGCGGGATTCGATCGCGCGACCTTTGAATTACTGGCCGTGGTGCTACCCCGTGCGGCCGCTGCCGCGATGCTAGATTGACAACACAAACTTGTTTATCTTTAAACATTTCCCCATAATTATAAAACGCCGAAGTTTTGATAAAAGCGGGTGGTGTCATTTTGTTTGGCATCTTAAGCACTATAAATACAGAAAATTTGTAGTGCATAAGTTTAGCCGTTTTTGAGAAATTTGAATTTTTGTCGTTTTTATGGGTTTTTAGGGGTAAATTACCCTTAAAAATTAAAAATTCCAAAAAATGAAAAAAACGCCTGGAGATATTAGGGTTTAGTACCTACATACCAAATTTCATGAAAATCGGACCAATAGTGTCCTCTCTGGTCGTGTATACATACAGACAGACTGACAGACAGACACCACTCTAAAAACACTTTTTTGGGTTCAGGGAGCACCAAAACAAAAAATTCCACTAAAAATATTTTTGGGTTCAGGGAGCACCAACACAGATAATTGCACTAAACAATTTTTTGGGGTTCTGGGAGCACCAAAACAGATAATTCAACTGAAAATTCAAATTCGAACATTTTTACGAAAACAATACTTTCTCCATATACTACGTATAGGGTGGAGAAAGTAAAAATGAAGGCACACTATTGAGGCTATTCTTACCTGAGAAAATTCCTATAAACGGAATTCAAATGTTATGAAAAAATTAAATTGTGATGGAGTGAAATCTGCTTTTTCACTATTTTAATATCACCAAAATGGTTACCGTTTTTGTTAGGGATGTCCTAAAACAATATGTTGTGTGTGATAAAATTGGTCCCATTTGATAATTTTGAGCTACCCCTCACCCTCATCCCTTCCAACCAAAATTGAACAATACAGTAGAACCTCTCTTAATTGGCCTCGGATTAACCTGCCTATCCCATGTAACAACAGTTTTTTTCCTCTTCGAGTCTCTCTCGTTTTGACAGCAAAACGCCTCGTTGTGGACTGCCCATTCACTTTCATAGGAAGTCGAGTGGAGGGGGATCCTTTCGAGTACGAGTCTCTCTCGCTTCGATTCCTTGAGCGGAGTGCCTTAGACTACCAGTTTGCGTAGTCCGGGTCCAATAATAATCAAGGGTTTGCTTTAATAAAACGTTAAGTTTTTATTGGCATATTTTAACTAAAAATATATTCAAACGACAGCTTCTCAAACAATTTTAAAACATCCAGTATACTTAAAAACCGCATTCTCGAAATACTGATTTTAGCAATGTAAAATAATTGTATTTCTACTGCTGCAGATTGAATACGATGATCGTGCCAAAGCCTCCCCATTGAAAGACCATGCTAAGGTAGTGGTGGCGAAGAAAGCAGCACCTCAGATAGACGACGAAGGCGATGATGTGGACATTGATGCCATCTAATGTTGCAATGCCCTGTTTCATGTCGGAGATAGTCTACCCAACAAATCTGTTACAGTTTAATTATTTGTAGTAGAATCAAATTATAACATAGTTAAGAAAAGAAATTATCCAAGTTATGAAAAAGATGCAGCATAATTGTAATTTTAGTGAAGTATAAACTATAAACTGAGGTTAAATTTGGGAAAGGGATGGGGGATTTACAGGTGGCTATTTTTATATGAAGTTTTATTTGTATAAATTAATTGCAAATTTGTTAAAATTGTGTTTTTGCGCATTTTATTTAGACATGGAACGCCATTGCAATTTCGTTTTTCAACATGTTTCTCTTTTGGTGTCTTAATGCAGTCGGTGTTTAGAATAACTAGATGACGGTGTCTACGACTGAATCTTAGTGGATATTATATTATATAAATGGATAATCAATGGTAAATTTTTGGTTTTTGTGTTAATATTGTGTTGTACACCATATATAATATATCTATAACAAATTTATTCCTAGTAAATATAGCCTATACATGTTACAATAGCCAATTTACATTTTGATGAATAGGTTAAGATATGGTGCCAAGAAAAAAGTGTTAGGAAATTTTTTTTTTTTAATAGTTCTGTTTAATGCTGTCGAATTGATTTTTTTGTGTATATTTGTATCTATGTTTTATATGCGGAGCAAATTTTATATAAGCATGATTGTGTGCATATTTGTCAATACAACGGCCTAATACCATGTCGACTAAGACAATAGCTGGTGGAGTGGGCTATATTTTTAGTTTTGAAAGTTTGATAATTTGAAATGCCCTTGTTGTCAATTTTCAGTTGAGATTAAAAATGTTACAGTGTTTGCTCGGTTTAAAAATTTAGCTGCACATAAGTGTTATTTTTTTTCAAATTTACGGTTACTTGTTTTCAGCACTTTCTTGTTTGTTTTCGTGGGAAATTTACTTTTTCAGGATGCCTTTACGAGGGTATATTTTGTTTTGGTATTGACAAAGAGGATCACAGCACAAAACCAGTTTGTTTAGCGTTACTACATTGTAAGGTTTCAAACCTGGCATCTTGATATTGCAATAGGAACATCTTTGCTTCATTGTTCATTTCTTGTATGTCCAATAAAAGTTTGATGCTTAAAATGTTTGTGTTATTTTATCTAGAAATTATTTACCTGCTTGTCTTTTGAAACCTCATTCTGACACGAGGCTGTTTGTAATAAGCAAAATTTTAAATCTACAAGATCGATGGTAAGTTTACACAGAAATTCACACGAATTGGGTTTTATAGATCAAATAGGTAAACTAGGTTTTAATAGCCTCGGTTTGATGCGTCAATTTTTGGAACAAAGTTCCTTAACGTGGATTGTGGTAGGAGTTAACAATCAGAAAATGTAATGCGTAACGAAAAAAGTGTTATTAATTGGTTGCTATGGCAATGACAAATATAAAATACGAGTAACGAAAAAGCATGACCAAATTGGTTGCTATGGCAATGAATGTAAATACATTCAAGAAACATGTGTTTTGTTCATCAATTTAAATTAAGAGACGATCTGTTCCGTGCGGCGTGGTTCAGATATTATCGTCAAGCGCTGAAATACATTCAAATAAACATAAAATGTTCGTTCATCAGTCTAGGCATGTTGTAATTAATTCTACACCTTTATTATAATAACATTAAACATATGGAAACAGTAAATATTTGTATAAAAAACAATATAATAATAAACGGCAATTGAAAGATTAAAATTATGTGTGTATGTTGCCGTTAAGGCTGGTAAAAGTATTGAAGAAAAGGCGTGATGAATTTCGTTCCTGACAGGAGTCCCATGACCGCCGGGCCAGTTTAACCCATACTCGAACTACGCGGCCGCATATGGCGCCACAAAAAAGTGGCGCCGACGGGACACAATGTTTTTTTTTTTCAGAAGACAAAATTGAAAACAACTGAACCATTTTCAATTGGTTTTACTGACAAGTGAACAACTTATTTTGTTTTTTCGCTCAGAGTTCAAGTATCAAAACACCACACCAAAGGTATTTATTCTGTTTGTACTTACAGCGCTTGAAAAATGCGTATACATAGTTGTACAGCACTTCAACTCAAGGCATTGATTTGCAGTTACAGTTTGTAGTGAGCTTACGCTCGGCGAAGCATGGCGCCTGTTGGCTTCATGACTCATGCTCGAGATAAGCGCAGCGGAAAAAGTTGGAGTTATGACTGAGTTTGAAAAAGAAGTTAAAAAAACAATTCTCCTATGAAAGTGATGATGAGCCTTTACAGGACGAGAAGACGTCGTTCAAAGTTAATTTCTTTTTTGTTACTTTAGATACTTTCAATAGCGTCTTTGAAAGAAAGATTTGACCTAATGGAAAAACACAGCAAGGGGTTTGAGTTTTTGTATGCAGTTGGTTCCCTAAAAGACTGGGAAAGTGCGAAGTTGAGATCAGCATGTCAACATTTACAAACTATACTTAGTGACGGAGAAGAGCAAGATATTGATGGCAATGACCTCTTCAAAGAGCTTGAAGTTTTTTCCCGGATGTTCGACTCAGGTTCACCACCAGAATCCTTAAGCTATATTACAACCAATGGCTACGTAAGCACTTTCCCTAACGTTTTTGTAAGTTTAAGGATTCTTCTAACTCTGCCGGTTTCTGTAGCGAGTGGTGAACGGTCATTCTCAAAGTTAAAACTTATTTAAGGCCTACGATCTCGCAGGAGCACTTGGTTGGTTATCACTAATGGCAATAGAAAATGACGTTCTGAACCAGATTGATACCGACTCAGCAATTAAAGAATTTGCTAAGATCAAAGCTAGGAAAGTTAATTATTAATTAATTGGTAAGAACTTTTGAACATTCTGTATTCTTTTTGTTAAGCTAATACTTCAATTTGGTTTTCGATGTTTTCTACATGTTTAATGTACATAATTAAAAATTCCTTTCTTGTCATCTACCTACACTTGTTTTTACTAATTTTCATTGTAACATATAAAAACTAATATCGTATCCAAGTTATGCTGTAAAAATTGATTTCACATTTAGTAATAAATTGTTAATTTTTGGTTTTTCTAAAGTGTATATGATGTGTAAAAATGTTAAATTTACTGTGAATAATAAACAGTAGTTGAAAAAAGTCTTTTATTGCAAGTACTCTTCTAACCTAAACTTATAAAAAAGTTCTTCCCGAAAAATTTCACAAATAGGTTTTAGTTATGTTAATGGGGGTGGGGGGGAATTTTAGGTGGCGCCGATTCGGGTGTTCGCTTAACTCTGAAAAATTCCAAGAACCGGCCCTGCATGACCGCACACATTTACTTCTTTTAATTTTCGCTTCCAGTAAAACCGTTATCACAAACCCTTGATTTAAGGTCAATAAATATTTTAACCGCTCGGTTTTAGCCTCATAAGTCTGATATATTTTACTTTAATTTTGTTAAAATTGTAATGTTATGTAAATATACCATACTTTAATAAAAAGTCACCTATTAAGATTTGATGGCACTGAACAAATAAATGTATTTGATGAGTGTAACTAAAAGAATGACCTTTCTGGGAAAGTAAAACCATTCGATTGTATAATTTGGAAAGGCAGTTTCTCCACCTCCACAGTTCCAGTGTTTGGAGCTTTGCATTTTCAATCAACATACAACACATACATACATACTGTTTTTCAGTCAAAAATCTGGCAATAAATTTCGCACTCACTCGTCTCATTTGTAAATTATCATTTAAAATGCTTTGCATGTACGAGGTGTTAAGTTCTTCGGTAGGCTCTCAAATATTCATTCAACTGTTTTAATGAACAAGATTTTGCATGTTTTCAAAAGGACTGCCCTTCATGTCTGTTTTTGAGGTTGAAGGACATCCCGACTTATTTTTGCTTTTAAATCGCTCGTACCACTTGCAAACAGCCTTCAGAGTTACCACATTATCGCCTTGCACTAATTTTAATATTTCATGAGCTTTTTTGCAACTTTAAACAAAACTTAATGTTATTGCATTCGAAATCCAAGATGCACAACAGACACGGTAAACACGATCTGACTAGCGGCTCTGGAAGCTGACTGACAAGTCAAAACGTATTCAAGCTTGACACTGCCTGTCTCAACAGATCACAGGCTATCGGACATACGAGTGTTAAATCAAATGGCTGTAGGGTTAGCAGTTGCTGCTATTCAATCGCCGTATTTTTTTAATCACACCTCGTATACAAGTGAAAAATATACATCCTGTATATGAAAGTGAAAGCCCTGACAATCGCTCACTTCTAATTCTCACACATTCCATAAAGCAAGAGGCTGAAATTTTGGTGCAGGTGTTCCGCATAAGCTAATTAAAAGTAAAACAAAAATTAAAGAAAGTTAATTAAGTAATTAGGAAAGGTGAGTGATTGAGGGGATAATAACATTGTTAGATGATTATTGTGTACAATTTGAATATTTGTTGAAGATACGTTTTCTCTCTAGGCGAGTCTTCAATAAAATGTTACAATAAATAGAGAAGGTGGACTTCTTTTATTATTACAATTATTCTCAATTATAACTTAATATATTTTAACAATCAAAACACAAAAAATATGAATTCACTTTTTTAAAGTGATAAATAGGAAGTGCAAAGCACACTAATTGCATCTAAACTATACAAATTTTCCTACACAATAATTATTATTATTTTTTTTTATAGCTTGCCATGAATCTAGAGAGCTGAAAAGTATGGGGAGTAGATGCCTATAAACTAAAAATTCTGGATTTTTCCCCACATCTAAACTATATGACTTATGTTACTCTCAACAATTAGCAATATCCTTCCCAGTAAAAAAGGTTGGTGTGAGTTTCTAAGTTCCTAATATTTCGGGTTATCCATCAAGATATCTGCGGGGGACCTATTTTACCCCTAAACCCTACACCACAAATTAATATAATTGTTTGGCTCATTTGTTTCGTAAGTTGTACATAGACAAAAGTAATATATTTAGACTACTTGTGTATATGGGATAACTTCCCCAACGTAATACTATATTATTCTTATAACTTGTCGTGAAGCAGAAATTTCAAATTTGACTCGCAGTTATTCATACAAGTTTTTGAGAAAGGAATCCAATTATTTATAGCCCCAGTAAAACAAAATAATATGTTTGTTTTGTAATATGTCTTATTCAGTTCTTGACTGAGAGTAATTAATATTGTAGAATAACAAACTATTTCTAGCCCACCAATTGAATTAAAACTTGATTTATTTTTTATATTGTAGACTTGTTAAAAAAAGATCTTGTAAAAACTAGAATAAAATTATTCTGCAATAAATACAATCGTACTGCTTTTAACAATTTTATTATTTAAAGTCTAAAAGACGCTAGGATATTTTTTGTTAGATTGGTGTTCAAACCCTGGTATTATTATCTCTGGTTTAA
>JAGFPH010005379.1:46475-67368 GCA_018207615.1 Philaenus spumarius | reverse complement strand
AAAAAACGAAAATTTGTGAATTTTTAAACAACGATAACTTTTGAATGTGTCGTCCGATTTTCATTTTCAAAAAAGCCGTCGACGCAGTTTTTTAAGCACAAAAAATTTATACATGGTTTTATTATGATTTTTTCGCACGCTTTAAAGTTATTTTTAAAAAACATAAAAATTCCAAAAAAAATTTAGGTTATTTTTTTAAATTTCTTCAGATTGGCTCGATGGATTAACTCTCAAATCTAATCAAATTTAAGTTTTGATACACCCTTTCGAATGACATGTCGTAGAATTCAATCGGTTGATTCGTTTTTGAGAAACTGTACGACAAAAATTTATTTACACACACAAACGGTCAGACATCTCGGCTGGAATAGTCAGAATGGCTTCCTGGAATCTCAAAACGTGGAGATTTAATGAAAACTCAACTTTCGAAAATCGGACCGAAATCAATAACTTCCCTTTATTGGTAGCGGGAAGTTAATAAGATTAAAAGTATTTTTGGAAGTTTGAACTTATATACACAAATTTTATAGAGGTATAAAAGGTGGGTAGCAGTACTGACCACCACCCATTGAGGGACACTTGTCTGGTGGTTAGCTCTACTAACCACCTTCTGAGAAACTAATGATTGTTTACAGTAAATATAATTTATATTTAGATCAATAAATTGTTACAAGAAAAACTGTACACATATGTAGGTTAGACATCTCATGCTTGATGGTAAATCTGAAAACAGTTCTTATCTTTCCCCAAGCACAATGCTACATTACAGGTTGAGCAAGACCAAGTAGATCGCATAGGCTTCTCCTTTGTGCTGCATCTTGCATACCTCTTCATACTTGAATGTTCTGGCATGTGTTTTGATGATTGATAGCGGATATTTTCCTCAACATAAGGCTTGTACCGGTAAGCTCTGACTTCAACACTTTTTTTCTTTTTATGGATCTCTGCTGGTCTGCCCACTTCAACAATCCTCTTCGCTAGCAACCCTCTATACACGTTTCTTCGAAAATCTTTGTAAATTATAAAAGCATTGGTGACAGAGGCATCAACAAGATGAAAAAAATCCTGAAATACCACTTTCCGCTTTTTTCGATCCAAAGAATAATCACCCTTTAGCCGATCAAAGTTATCAACGTAGTTCATATTGTGGTTGTAATCTTTTAGAATCTTGGGGCAGAGCACATCTGTAACGGTACCATCCTTTTCTTTAGACGGTCGGAGTATCAGAAGGATCATGATAACTGGAGAGTAAATGTACTGACTTTCTGTCGTTCCATTTATAAACAGTCAGTCCTTCATCACACTGCATCCAGTCGAAGTCACCCCGTTTCAATTTGTTATCTTGAGCTAAGACCGGCAAATTTTTTCGATTCATGTTGACTGTTCCACATGCATACATCTTGTTTTCTTTTAGCTTCAAAAACAAATTAGGGCTAGAGAAAAAGTTGTCAACGAATAACAAGTGATTTTTTCCAAAAAAGTCTTTACAAAAATCAACCACTACTCGAGCTCCAAGCCCAGCTTCAAAATTTTCGCCTTGCTTTCCTGTGTATATCTGAAAACTTAGGTTATATCCAGACTGGTCACATAACATCCGAATTTTGAACCCTCTTTTGATGGGCTTGTTCCTTATACATTGCTTCATGGAACTTTGTCCCTTAAATTTTACCATGGATTCATCGACAACTAATTTTTGCTGAGGTTTGTAGTACTTCATGTATGACTCCGAAAGAGAATCTAACAATGGTCTTAGCTTATATAACTTGTCGTAATCTACATCTCCACGTTTAGGTTGTAACACATTGTCATTGAAATGTATATTGCTTAGAGTCCATCCAAATCTGTATACGGTTATGAGATCTGAAATATAGAAGTCGTGGAAATCCGGAGCACTAGACCAGTAATCACGATAGCTTGGAAGATTCTTCATTTCCATGTATACGTTAATTCCAATGAATAGTCGTAGCTCATCAGCAGTTATTGGAGTCCAAGTTGTATACTGTTGTTGCATAGCATACAGATTCGTTTGAAAAACAATGTGTTCAATCAGGTCATCATGAAAAAACAAGGAAAATATTGAAGCAGGACATTTCTCTGGTAAATTCATGACAAGATCAGAAACACCTGAGTCAGAAGTGAAATCAGAAATATTAGTGTACTCCTTTGTCTTCTTATCCCATTTTATAGGAAGTATTTTAATTTTTTTTGTGGAACTGAAGTAGTTTTTGGACTGTCATGGAGTTTTCGCTTTTTTTTATTGGTTGGGTTTCATTAGCCACTGGCTCTTGACAAAGATCTGGAAAAAGATCGGATGTGGGAGATGTAGTGAGACTGTTTTCAGGCGACAGGGATGTAAAGTTTATTGGGCATCGTGATCTACGTGAATATGTTTTTTTTTACTGGAAGTGTAAAACTAAAATTAGGCTGTTATTTGTAGTTAGATTTTTGTTCTTTGATGCAATATCAGGCTCGTCAACGTCATCTGAATCTGAATCCGAACAAAATGGTAAAAATATATTACGTTTCAAAGCGTTAGGATTGAATGTCGGATCAGCATCCTAATCATCCGTGTCGTCAAAATCACTGCCACTAGGAATTTCTTCCAAATATTGATCAATTAGCTCTGTTATATCTTTTCCTGACATGATACAGCAATATAGAATACACTAGGCAATAGTAATGATTGTTACCTTAATTGCACGGTGGTCAGCAGCACTAACCACTTGATTGACTAATGATTATATTTAAATAGTCAATGTTTATACTTAATTAGATGATTCACAATAGCACAATATATTCAACTTTCACTACTGACAATTATCACAAACATAACATGTAAAATGCATAACAGAGAACCATAGATAACACAAAGAGCAACACGTGGTGTTTAGACTGGTTAGAGTGATACAACATTTTAAAACAACAGCTCAAGCCACACTGGCAATGCTATGCCATCTATCTAATGTTGAAGCAACTACTTACTGGTGGTAGTTGCTTTTATTGAAGCTAGAATGCATACAGTCATTGTTTAAAGTACAGTGACTAGATAGAGAGGTCTCTATCAAGTCACTGTAGTTTAAAGTACCTAGTTTAAAGAGGTGCGTGCTTGAAAGGTCGAGAGAAAAGTGGTGAGCACAGCCATAGATCATGAATAATAAAATAGATCATGTATCCACACGGGGGTTGTGTGCCGAAAAAAAAGGTTGTCACGAAAATAGTGCATGATTGCGCCACGAGGTAGCACTAGGGAGAAATCATTGGTAGCATTGGTGTTTCACAAAGCTTCCATAGTTTCCAAAATAGAAGCGCTACTATCGTCAAATTTCCAGTGGAACAAAATATTGCATTGAACCAGAGTTCTATTAGGTTTAGGTTATCCAAATACAATGACACAGCTAACCACCATGCTTCAAAGAGTTAAACCTAGTATGTTGGTTTAACTAAGAACTACTCAAACACTATATTATTTGTGTTTAATACGTTAAAATGTTAAATTCCACATACAATAATACCGGTATATAAGTACTGTAATTATTACATTTTAAAAACATCTCTCATATAGTATTTACTAGCTGTCCCGCGCGAAAACTAAGCAAATTAGGATTACTTACCTTATTTAATTCAGTTAGTTGGGTTCTCTTGGTAATATTATCTCTGGTTGGGTTATACCATTGACTATATAAGTATTACATTTTTATAACGAAAACATGAATTTTAAACTTTTTGTCTATTTCTCGTCGATAGCGGGGCACATAAGCTTTAAAATGATGCTTGAATAATTTTGATGAAGAATTAAGGGAGATATCGCCTAGCGACAAAAAATACCTTTGAGAAATTATGTATAAGGATATTGACGAACTCATTTTCATAAAATTAAATGTATAAATTGCAAATAAATGTTCATATTTTTTCATCGATAGACAACAATATTATAATATGAAGCCCGTGACTGATATGTTAAAAAATAATAATATTTACCACCTTCCACTGCTATTTTTTGGAAGTAAAAAAGCTATTGGTTTCAAAATAATGTACAATATATTTTTGTGTTTCTAATTTATCGTATAATATAAACAATATATTTTATGATCACGTATTGCTACTAGTAATGTTAAAAATTAAATTATTATTGTTTTGATTTCAAACGATGACATTTTGTAAATTACGACTTTGGGAAATTTAACTTCACTAATGTTGATGTTGGTTACCCTGAATATCGAATTGAAATTGTGAAAAGTGTTAAAAGTCTTGGATACTAAACAGATTGCTCCAGGTAAATGATGTTTTGTATTTTACTGTAAATGTTACCAGTTTTAATAATAATATTGAATTACTTACTGAGTAATTTCCATTGAAATACCATGGAAAAAATAAATTGTTAATTTTGAATAGACAGACATTGCGTTCAGAGATGGCATTGTCTTCGCCATTTTTGAAACATTTAATTTCAGAGTAATTATTTATTGAATACATTTTTTATCTTTTGTAAAAGTTTATTTTATACGGCCACCATATATAATAATAATAATATAATCATAATATTTATTTTATTTTTCTTTGAAAGTAGGGCCTATCTATTCTACTATGTAAGCTAGACCCAATTTCATAACCTGTCATCCAGGTGCTGATAGGAACCTAGTAGGCTATGTCTTATTATCATTACATAGAGTTTTACTAAATCATTGAGATAGGCTACTCAACAATTTTTCTTAACGATGGTAGTTATTTACAAACTTTGCTCCTAGGCCTACTGTAAATAAATTTACATTTGCACATTATTGAAGCGGGATATAGGCCTAGGCCTAGATCTATAAATTTTGTGTGTTGAAATCCTAAAATTCAGGTAATGAAGTGCTACTAACAATGTATGGTTCTACTATGTCCTTGTGTTATTGAGGAAAATTACTAGGCCTATTTATATTGACCTAAAAAGAAGATTTTTGTCTCCACATGTTAGGCCTAATTGTTGTAGCATGATTATTGACCTAATTTTTTCAGTATACACCTCCATACCCTAGGCCTACTGTGCAGAGTGCCAACCTTCTGAAACATTATCTTGATGTTAATTGGTTTTATTTATTTGTCAAAATTTTATAAATGGAACAGATTGTAAATCATTTCGTACGTTTCTAAAAAAGGTCTTCAAGTAGATAGAAAGTGGTTCAACAAGTTAGTGGTGTAGACCAAGTAAAAGTTTGCCAGTTAAAAAAGAAACAAAAGTCTAAAAATAAAATTACTTTTACATTTCCGTTGTTAAGTCGTGGCTAGGCTATGTTTCCTGTTTGTAAAGCTAGCTTTAAGTTAGGCTATGTCTTGTAGCCTATAATTTAATATAGCCTATTATTTGATTCTACATATATTCTACATTTAGTGTCCCAGTAAAGTCACCATTAATCACATGTAGGCCTACAGAGAGATGATAGTACATTATAGTGATAATATCTAGGCTGCTAACATTTAACCTTCAAATAGTGATAACATTGCATAGCTAGGTACAGGGCCATTCCATCGTCACGGGTGGGACAGTTGGACGTGTTTGATTGTGTTCGGAAGACAATATATTTTAAGTTATAAAACATAATAAATCAAAAACTGTATTGTTGTATTCATGAATAGTTATACAAATATTGCTGATTATCTTAGAGCTGTTTCTTACTTAACAAAAGAGTTATTGCACTTTTAAAACCTGTCACGGGTGGGACAGAAAAAGGAAGAACCACTATGTATCATTCTAAAAAAGTATCAAACTCTGTGAATTGGCTCAATAAAATTAACTGGCATTTTTTATTGCCATAGCTTAAAACACCCTTATTTTAATGCCTCCAAAGTTAAAGCTATATCTTAAATATATTTACTTTTATTTGTATTTAACTAGTGTCACGGGTGGGACAAGAAACTGTCACGGGTGGGACACAGTAACTAGAACAATGAGTTATGACATAAAAAAATTGTTTTATTCATGAAAACTTTCCACAGGGATCAGTACACTTTAAATGCATTACAAAGACTTACAATTGTAAAGAGTTTTGAAACATATTATGAAAAAAATTAAACTATTTGCGTCCACAACTTGTACTAAGTTGTTTTTTATAAATACCTAGTCTAAAAAACCATGTTTTCATCAAAAACTTATAGAATACAAAATTAATGGACATTTGAAAAAGTTTAAATAATAAAAAAAAACATTTAACCACTTGATCTCTTAACCACTTTCAAAGACATCAATATTTACATCATCAAACTCATAAAAAACTTTGCCATTCCTCACACATTTCAGTTTTGGTTGTGGTAAGACACTGATTAACTTTTCAAACTGGATGTATAATACGTCGTCTTTTTGATCAACTTTGAAAGTGTTACCAGAGTCACCTACACATCTTAAACACATTATTTTTACATCTCCATCATCATGAGAAATAAGTGCTCACATATATATGCAGTTGTAGGTATTACCAAATACGTAACATAGGCCTAACTTAACAAAAGTGTGTGTTAGATTATAACATAGTTTTATCATGTGGTTATTACAGTTACAGAAATAGTTTTACTGTTGTGTGATAGTCAAAAGTTATGCTTACATTGAACTAACCTAGAAATTCCATAACAAAACATTAATTTCAAAATTGTAAAGTAAAACCTGCAATACTCTCAGAAACTGTCACGGGTGGGACAAAACTCAAACACTTAATATAAATTACAGTTTCTTTTTGTTATTTTAATGAACCACAGCAATAGACTAATTTTATTCTAGAAGTAACTTTTGCAAATTTTGAACATGACCCTAAACCAAATATAGATACAATTTTAACTTTTCCTTCTTTTCCTGTCACGGGTGGGACATTAGTGTATAATTTTCTTTAGTCGCTAATAAATAGTAAACAAATTACCTAAAAATATATTGAAAATGCAAAGTGTGTAGTACAGATCTCTTCTTCAAACATACAGCCAATAACAATTAACAATCAGCTGTGTTCTGTGAAAAAAAAAAATACTAACCTGAAAGAAAAAAATTATACCAAAGTGCTGTGGATGTATAAAGGAAACATAAAGGTTTAATTTAGCTTTAAAAAAATTTTTTTGGAAAAAAATTATTTCTGGATGACTTTTTCCACATCTTTTAGATTACAAAAAAGTAAAAAAACATTAATATAAATTAATTTTATTTTTTCCACCCAAGGCTCACTTTTCATGGAATGGCCCTACAGTACCACGATTCACTTTTTTGAAAAACATTCCTTTAACACTCCAGTGGTCGCGTCCCCAACCAAGAAGTGAGTGGTCGCGCGGGGTAACTTTTTACCCCACTTTTTATTTCCCATTTTCGGCGGGTAAAATATTTCTTAAACTTTATATTTTAGTATAAAGGCATATAAGTTTTCTAGACTATATTTACCACAATTATTACTATGTAGGCCTATTGCTAGGGTTAAATCAAAATGTGACAGGTTCTAAAAAGTGGTAATTTATTTTCATTCAAATATACAAACGAAGTTTAAGATAAGAAAAATTTGAGTCAAAATGAGTACAGAATATGTACATATGTCTCATATGTAAAAGAGACATATGAGGCATAATATATATTTAGGCCTACCCTACACATATTTGTTTAACTTCCTCTCATTGATAGTATCTGTCACAAACCATCTTGATGTGGGTCTGGCAGGCACGGTTTCGGCATTTGTCGCAAGTCTTCCTTGTTTTCTTGTCTGCTGCTCTTGGACAAATGTGACATCGACTACCAGTTACTATTGGCGGTGGCTGCTCTTGAGGCTCATCTGGTTCTTCAACACCTAAGAAAAGCTTGCATCTGCTTTGGAGTTGCTTGGGTATTGATTCGAGATTCATCCGACGGTGAACAGCAGGCTTCATCAGCTCTATGGCCAAAGTTGTCAAATATTCCCTTCTAATGACATTTTCATAGTTGTTATTTGCCCTAAAAATATTCAGGGCATTTATGCCTCCGATGTTGAGCAGATGAAAAAAAGGGTCAATGGCCATCTTCTGGAATTTCTGCAGACGTCATACTGGTGGCACATCTTATCAAGTATATCAACTCCAAACTTTGTTTCGTTGTAATCTGTTATTATAACAGGTTTTCTCTCGTCATTGGTGTGAGGGTCAATTTCACCGACTCTGTGCATTGTAGATAAAAAGCAATCACAACCTTACCTTTTTTCGGGATGTATGATACCAAAGTAGCCTTCTCTTGATAGCCAAACAAGCTACTCTTCAGTTCCCTGTCTTTATCAGCCAAAAAATTGGAAGGAACTTCCCGCCTGTTACCTCTCATAGTACCTAGAAGAGTTATTTGGAACCCTCTCTCTTAGAAGATCATCATCAAGAGGCAACGAGACAAACCAGTTGTTGCTGTGACATTTCTTTTAGAGCCAGTAATTGGCTCAGTTAAGTGTAATACTAAATCGTGAGGTGTGTTACTCATGTTCAATGGCCCATTAGGCTGAACCCCAACATACACCTCTAAGTTACTTGTATAAAAATTTGTAGCTGATAAAGAGCAAATACCTTTATGCCGTACTTCGCGGCTTTACTTGGAATGTACTGGCGAAATGCACAGTTTCCCCGGAACGCCACCAATTGTTCGTCAATTGTCAAGTAGTCACTGGGATTGATTGCGTTTTGAGAGTTCGCCACAAACAAATCAAAGATTTCCCTTATTGCTGCCAGTTTATCTATAGACCTGCGCTGCTCTCTACTGTAAACATTATCAAAACGTAGAGAGCGCAACAGAAATCTGAAACGATGTTCACTCATAGTTACATATAGCCTACAGCTTCAACGCCCGATCCATTTTTCATATTGAACATTTCCGTGACATTTCTTCTTCTGGCTCGCATAACTCCAACCAAGAACAAAATACCTAATAAAGCTCTTATTTCACATGAATCCGTCAATTTAGCATCTCGATCTCTTCCAAAATTGGATTCAATCTTTCTTATATAAATATAAGTATAAGTGGCAATTTTATTTATTACATTATCATCGAAAATGCACTCAAAGTTGTGAATGTGTGTTTTGGTATTTTAGAAAGGCCTCTAGGTCCAGGCCTATGAAAGTTAGGTATTATATGATGAACCGGTGTTCGAGATGTACGTGCAATTTGAGGTTCTATGTACCACCTAGTTTCTTTATCTTTGCCAATGTAAAATTTGCGGCGGCTATCAACGTTAAGACTCACCGCTACTGGTTCGTCATCCTGTTCCATAGGTGTGGAATCATTTCTATTATTATTTGTTATTTCCAAGCCTTACCTCATTACTGTCATCAGAACAATGTTCATCTTCTCTAACAGGATTTTTTTCAATAAAGTCCTCCTCTGCTTCATCGGGATCTTCAGGGCCTAACACACTCTCACAATCACTCTCCAATTCTTCTAACCACTTACGCAATTGGTCCCGATCACGATCAGACATTTTATTTGGAATAAAACAATCAAAATGTAAAAGAAAATATAACACTAAAAACTCAATAGTTGAAAAAAACACTGACACCGTTAGTCGCGCGGGGTAATAAGTTACCCCAAGTAGCGCACTTGTATAGAAAGTCGATAAAACACAAACAAACAGTATACCAAGAGAGCTGAAACTGCACTAATAGGTTCAGAGAGAGTAAGAGAGAAGGTAACGGGCCGTTCAAGGTCACCAGTCTTGCCAACTGTCAATGGCAAGAAAAACAAAACGTTTGGGGTAATAAATTACCCCGCGCGACCACTGGAGTGTTAAAAAGGGTGATATGTAGAGGGATGTTTACTGAAATTTCTTTTAGCCTAATTATTTGTAGAATTTCTTATTATTGTAATTTATGGCTGTGTAGGCTACACATAGGCCTACTATGGTGGGAGGTTTGGTTAGATAGGTAAGCTACTGTATCTTTTTTTATGTTTACCTGACAAATCGGTAATAATTTGATAATAATATCTCAGCCTAACTTATTTCCAATTACCCATGTTATGCTTAATTTTGTAACCAGTAAGCTAATGTGGGCTAAGATAGTGGTTAGGGATACTAAGTGTTTTACTTAGTATACAAATGTTCGGGATAGGTAAAAATAGTAGGTTATAGGCCTATTTCTACAATAAATATGTATTGTTAACATATTTTACTGTTAAGTATGTTTATATATTTTATTATTCTTATTATTATTTTAATTATTCTATAGGCCTATTTAATTATTTCTTCCCTTAAATTTATTCTATAGGATGGAATTATAAATTAACCTAATTGATTGATTTGGTTTGTGTGCTACCAGGCCTGGATTTACTACTAGGCCCTGGCCTAGGGGTGCAAGCTAAAAAAAATATTTGTTTAATTAAGAAAGAAAATGTTTACTATGATGAGTTAAGACAATTCTTCATTGAATTTTCTTTTAAAAATACAGTTTAGGCCTATTGGTATATGTACAGCATTATTGTTGATTGAAGTTTTGTCTAGTTTTGCAATGAGTTACAGTACACGTAGAGCTTATGATTTAGGTCTATTGAAAGCCGCTGCTCGGTCGAGTCGTACGCTTGACTATCAGTTTCTCTACTAGGTTGAGAATGGGCGCAAGCACAATTTTAATGTGTGCAGCCAGTCATCCCCCACCCTCCCGGTAAAAAATCAGTCGTACCATAAATCAAAATCTAGTGGCGCAGAGTTATAAAAAAGTGAAGAAGAAACGAAAAAGTTATAGGCCTAGAGCAGATTCCTACAATTATGTCCTTTTTCACGCAGTGGTTGCTAAATGTAGAATTGTGAATGACAACATAAACAATAGTGAAAATTTACCATTTGTTTAACTCTGTCACTTCTAAACTCAAGGAAGCTCGTGAAATCGATCCGGCACATGCTGCTTCAGAAAATCAACCTGGAGAGGAAGTTGATTTTAAAAGTGGAAGTAGGCTACTGATGTTTTCAAAGTTAGGATCTGGCTTGATGAAATGTAATGAACAACTACGAAATTAAGTAATAAATACAATATATATATAGTCATAGTAAAAATTATTTTCTTGAGGAAAATTGACGGACCAACCGCCCGCCTTCGGAGGCATGAAGACGGAACGGCAAAACTCTTGGACCTAGGATCGTCAAAACTTTGATTTGTGCTACGGTACCTATATTATTATATAATTTACACTTGACTTTTTGTTTTTCAAGAATTACTTAAGTTATGGGCTGTTCGTTTTACTAAAAAGTAAATTATGTTGGCTAATGTATCAATAAATCCTATGGTTTTGAATCCAGCGTAGAGCCAACCTTACTCCTATTGAACTTGACATTTTTAGTTTAAGCGTTGAGGCCATCAAAAGTATACTTCTAGATGTAAACCTCGACCTGTGATATCACTATCAAGAATACTAAGTGTTGGAACTGTTTAAATTGATTAATTTGTTTTGAGTCTCACATATTGTTTTTTTTTATTCTTATTCTGTTGCTATTTGATTTAGTGTTTACTATGCAGTTTTTCTTAGAGTTAGTTAAATTAAATTGGCCTTGTATTTTTATACATTTGTTATCTGATTGCTATGTTGCTGTTGTTTGATCGTTATATTATTTTTCTGTGCATTGTTTATCTTGCTAGAATGTTATTTTTGTTAAATATTTATTACTTGTCATTAGTTGATATTAAGTGATCTGCTTTCTAAAGCACGACAAACTATTAATATTAATATTTTGCAACAATCATGATGTACATGTATAGTTAGTATTATTTATAAAAAAAAAAACGATTTTCCGTCAATAAATAAGTAAATAAATGTGATCAAACAGTTTTTGTGTCCTGACATTTTTTTTTATTCATTACCTACATGATAATGGAATGCTTTATGCTGGTAGCCAGAAGTGCAGAATTCTTGTACTTTACTGCCACATTATAGTCCTTCATGTTTTACCTTCAATGAAGATGCATGTTGTTTTTCATTTAATTCCGCTGAGCTGCCCCATCACTATTTTAAGAATTTTCAACCAATGAAGAATTTTATTTTCAGTGCTGATTTACTGAAGGTCAACTTGTACTCCAATTGCCTCAGTTTCGACTTATGTTGCCTTAACTAAAAGGGCAATAGAAAATTTAAATTTGAAGTGATTTCAAGTCTATTTTTTAAAGCTCAGTTTTAACATTTTCGGTATTATTTCAGGTTAGCTTTTTACAGTGGACTGATGAATTTTTGGCTGTACCTATGGTCTCCTCTGTAGCTATGGATAATCGGCAAGACCAGTAAGTTTACAATGTTCATTCATATTATTTGCTTTAAAATGTTAGCATTTTAAAAATGTACCGGTGTGGGTTATTTTGAACATGGCGGTTGATTCGACGCTTGAAGGAATGCGTATGTTGTTTACAGTATTTTCTAGAGGCCTATAACCTAAAGAAAATATAAAATTTGAGGAGGAAAACAGTTATTTATAAACAATATTTTGACAGGTTCTATTTTGTAAAAAAACCCTAATTATAAATATGAATGTTTTTACTGACGACTTATTAAGAAATAGATCACAACTACTTATATAAACTGACTATAAACCTAATCAAATTAGTCTGGTGGTTATACAGTAGAGTCTCTCTATTGCGAACTAATTGGGACCGAAGTTCGGTTTAGCGGGAATTCGGAATAGGCAAATTTCATGAATAATATCAACGTATCGACTTGTTAAGGCGTAAATTAAGTGCGGGGACATCTGCTAGTGTCAGTGCTATACAGCGTTGATCGGCTCGGAGGAAAGCGAGGAAGAGGTGAACGCTCAAACTGAACTCATATCACACGTAGATGCGGCAAATGCTTTTGACCTCGCCTTAGTGTAGGTTTATAACATCGGTTTTTTTCTTTCCGTTGCGTTAAGATTCTGTTTTTTTCTAAAAAACGGAAGGGAAGGGATAGGTTGTTCAAACTGTACGTTTTGTCATCCTGCAGTCTGCCCGTTGGTACAGCATCGTCTTGAAAAAAGATAGAGAAAAATTAAAATTCGTTCGAGATAACGAAAACGGAGGAGAAAAACGGAAGAACACAACCGGCAGGTGGCAGTAACACTACTAGTGAGTGCCTAGCTGTTGTACTAATCCTTCCTTCTTTCTGAAGGACTCGGTATCCTTTTCACCGTAAGCTTGTTGCGGTAACTTCCTTCCAGGAAAACAGATGGAAAACGTGAAGGACACAAAACCAGCTTTCATTCCAATTTGATTTCAACTCATTGAGGGTTTTCATTAACTCTATGTGTCTCTATTTAACTTATTTGTATAACAATAAACATGCACTTTTTTTCACAAACGTCTTTTTAATTCCTCCTGTTATTATGTTAAAAAAATCGGAAGGCCTCTTTTTTCTGAACTCTGTTCGGAATAGGCGGATTTTCGGAATAGCGGGACTCTACTTTAGTCCTGTTTTACAGTGATAGGCCTAGCAAATCCACTGACATGGACGCAAAAACATCTCTCAGGCTGGTCAGTTACTGACGCGGCAAAGAGTGGTTAGTGTAGCAGTGTTTTATCATCAATAAATGGCCTCCAATAATGATTTCATCTGGTTACAATTAATGTGATTTCATAAGCAAATAGCCTGGCGACACATTTCACACACCAGTCAATTGTCCCCCGGAGTCTCCTACATTGAGTCCAATAGTTAGCTATAAATTTACTCCTCCTCCTCCCCAAGCTACTTAAAGTTTTGTACACGCAAGCTTACTAGACAAAGTTTTAGTTTAAGCTTCTGTCAAGACAGGGGTTCTTATGTGAAGTTTGCTGGACTTAATAAAAAAAGGAACAATCTACAAAAGTCAACACAGACGTGAAAAAGCACTTTACGTTTACATTTTTGACTTGATATAACTCAAAAAACTAATTAATGGTTTTTTTAGTATTTTTATATTTTAAAGCTAGCTAATAAAAATTACTACAAATTATAATTGTACTTCTGGTTTCTATAAATATTATGAATTACGAATATCATTAAACCTTTCCACTCCTATTTATTAATTGGGGGCATTGATTCCCTATCAGCTCCATTAAATTTTGAGCAAAAATTGCATATTTAATTTGTTTACTCAAAAAAAAGTATCTTTCTCATTTCTAAAAGGCTGATGTCTTTTTTTTTAGTTTTTTCTATGACTAAAGTATAGATTGGTATTAAATAAAACATATTTTTTTATTTTCATATATACCTTCTTTTATTTATTAGAACAAATACAAATTTGTAACCAAAAACAGGAAATAACAAGAATTTTGGACATATTTTGAACTGAAAGAAGAATATTTGTTATTTGTTTTCTGTTGTCTATATCCTTACAAACAAAAGTAAGTGATTTACAAATATTTGAGACACAATGATACTTTATAAACAAATAATAATTCAAAAACAAGTTTTTTCTAAAAAAAATAATTTTGACAACAACCTGTACTAAATTGCCTTATGTATTTATTTTATTGCTTGGCAACAGCATTATTTAGGTCAAAACTAGTAAGTAGCTTTTTTCAAAACATCTTATTAGCTAAAAATATAAACAGAAAAAATCAAATACTTTATGTGCAACGCTCTTTCAATTTGATACCTAATAACTATTTAGTAAAAATTCTTATTCAAATACTCAGCAAATAAAAAGACTGGAAAGAAATGGAAAAGGCTCACTATGAAAACACTGCTTAGTACTAGTAAGTAGTAACCAAACAATGGCGAGAGCAGACAGCTGTTTATAGAGCGGACAAAGGCGGTAAACATTACATTTTATAGGATTTATTTACCAAAGAAACTAAACTAGAGGTCAACCCTAAAGGTCATCAAAGTAACTACGTCCGTCCAAATGCAATCATAGTACGTTGTCATAGCGACGTCGGGGCCAGCCCGACATTGTAGTTCGTGCGGCCTAGTTGCGTGTTGGAAAGGGTTATTCTTATTTTTTTTATGTAAATGAAATATTTTTGTTAAGAACTAGCCTACTGTAAAAATATTTCAAACTGAACAATAATGAGAACAAAATTCCAGAGTAAGCAAAATCACAAGGCATTAAAGAAATATTATTTATTTGCTACCCAAAATTTTAAATTGCGTATAGAGGATGCACATTTAGAAATTGCTTTGTAATTAATGTTGTGCCAATTACTGACACTGTGTGGATCAGTTAAATTTGGCTCGCATTAAAATGCAGAAGTATTGAAATCATGCGATCATTTTTTTGTGTGTGTCTGTCTGTCTGTTCACGATATATGCACTCACAGACGTCAGAGAAAACTTCTGGTGGTGCCAAAATCTTCGTAATTTTATTGCGGAGAGTTGAAAAGCTTTTGAGCTTTCTAGTATGAGTCACAGCTCGTCGGGGTCACGTTTTTGGGTAAAAATTTCAAATATTGGGCCAACTTTTTGAAAATACAGTATGACGTAAAGTTTTATATGTTTTTGGGTACGGGAAACTTGATTTTGAGAATTAAAAAATTGTAGCGTGCGGGGGTTTTGGGTCAAAATTTTTTAAATTCAGTGTGGGGTATCGTTTTATAAGTTTTTGGGTATGGGAAAAATGATGTATAGAAAAGAATGGTTCAGAAGAGAGTTGAGAAGAGAGAGAATGGTATACTGAGAGTTTAGCTGAGATTTTACTGACTTTTTATAACCATTAAATTTATCACTGAAATTTGTATAATTATTATTTTTCAATTACTAGATAAAACCATTTTAAATTTGCTATTTAACACAACAATTCCCATGTTTTTACGTTGCTTAGTTACTTATTTAATCTTAAATGTGTCCACTAATTTATAACCACCCTGTGTAACACATTTTATATTGTACCGAATAGAATGGTTCAGAAGGTAAATTATACTGACAGTTTAGCTGAGATTTTACTGACTTTTTATAACCATTAAATTTAGCTACTGAAATTTGTATAATTATTATTTTTCAATTACTAGATAAAACCATTTTAAATTTGCTATTTAACACAACAATTCCTATGTTTTTACGTTGCTTAGTTACTTATTTAATCTTAAATGTGTCCACTAATTTATAACCACCCTGTGTAACACATTTTATATTGTACCGAATAGAATGGTTCAGAAGATAAATTATACTGACAGTTTAGCTGAGATTTTACTGACTTTTTATAACCATTAAATTTAGCTACTGAAATTTGTATAATTATTATTTTTCAGTTACTAGATAAAACTATTTTAAATTTGCTGTTTAACACAACAATTCCCATGTTTTTACGTTGCTTAGTTACTTATTTAATCTTAAAATATGTCCAATAATTTATAACTCCCCTGTATAACAAATTTTATATTGTACTAGCAAAAAAAGCCTCCCGAGGTCGATTGAAAAATGTCTTAGGGCAAAATGAATCTTCAGAAATATGTATCAATTGTATCCTATTTAAAAAAAATAATAATTCCATAATTTTGTTTCATTTAAAAGAAAACCACAAAATTCAGCCCGGTAAGTATCAAACTCCAGAAATAGGTATCAATAGAGTTTTAAAATAAAACCAAACAAACTCAAAAAGTGTTCCTATAAATAAACCGATGAAATAAAAAATGACATTTCATAATTTTTTGATAATTATAACAATATTGTCTGTCATTTAAAACAAACAGCCCTAAAATCGGCCCCTTAGATCTTCAGAAATAGGTATCAATAGGGTTTAACCTAAACCCCCCAAAAAACTAAAAAATTACCCTTTTAAATATACCCATGAAATGTAATTGACATTTCATAATTTTTTTATTATAATGACAACTTTTTCAGTCATTTAAAACAAACAGCCCTAAAATCGGCGAGGCAGACCTTCAGAAATAGGTATCAATAGGGTTTTAACAAAAAACTCAAAAAGTGCCCTTTTAAATATACCCATGAAATAAAATTAACATTTCATAATTTTTTGATAATAATGACAAAATTTTCTGTCATTTAAAAGAATCAGCACTAAAATCGGCCCGGTAGATCTTTAGAAATAGTTATCAATAGAGTCACCAAACATTTAAGGGTTTACTGAATTAATATATAACTAAGGTAGAAAATAATGGTTCAGAAGATAAATATATGCAATATGGTTTCATAACACACCAAGAATCCCCCTGTCCTTCCCTGGGATTATAACCTAACCTAATCTAGAAGACAGAACATGTAAACACTACTCAACAATGTGAATATAATAATAAGTTACTACATTCTAATGATTTGGTTTTTTAAAAATGTTTTGATTTTCAATCTATTGTGCTCATTTGAAACGTAGAAACAACTCGTCAAAAAAGGTTATTTTTTTATTCTTCACCAAAACTTACCAGACGTTGTATAAAATGTCAAGGTATTCTATATAATGCTTCATACTTTGCCGTTAACACATTATTTAATAAATTTGAATATTGTCATTTTAGTTTTTATCATTCCATAGTATTTAAATTGAATTCAACATTTCACAAAGGAAAACGGTTGTCTATGTATGACATTGACACATGCTTTTAATAGTGTTTTAGCTCTAGTTTGTAGCTATCAAACTTGACGTTTAATCTTAATACGACTTTGTAATAAATTTCTCAAGTTTTACGTTTGGCTTTAACCCACTATTTTCTTTCATTCCCATAAACTTCAGAGCGGTTACTTAATCCAATTTCAACTGAGGAAATTATGACTTAACTGTTTAATATGATAGTGCAGTAACTATGTAGAAATGTGATTTTGTGTCACTTAATTTTGTGTATTTAATTAAACATTATTAGTTAGTTTTGTTCTTGTTAGATGAATTCATTAAAGATACAAATACGAATATTCTTTTAGGGTCTTAAACACAAACTAAGAAAGAATTTTGCAAATATTTGATTTTAAAGCTTAAAAATAGTGAACATTTTGGGGTTTACTTCCCAGCCCTATCTATATATATAAAATTCAATGTATGTCCGTCTGTTTGTATTTGTATGTTTGTCCTTTATGCGTTACCAAACTGTCCATCCGATTGCTTTGAAATTTTGCATGTAGTAACACAGGTTAACCCTGGGAAGGTTTTAGGCCATTTACCGAAGTCCTAGTACATTAGGGCTACGCCCCAGTGGCCCTCAAAGTTTCAATGTTAATCTTATGGAGGGTCAATCTTAAGGAAGAAGAAGAAAGATTTCTTTTGATTTTATCAGGGGCACAAAAAACAGCTGTTTGTATGAAAAGATTAAAACAGCTGATTTTGATCAACAACTGATTTGGATCAAAAACTGAATATAATTTTAGGTTAGGCCTACAATGAACTTTTTTTCTTCTTTTTTTTTACAGCTAATTATTAGTATCAGGTTGATTTGTCTATCCGTGCAAAGCCGGGTCGGGCCAGCTAGTAACATATAAAACAGCCGTTCAAATTAAAAGCTTAGCAACGCGTGTTTGTTTACATTCATTACCATAGCAACCAACTTGGCACATTTAGAATCAGTTATTCTTCACAACCAACAGATTTTTTGGGTTACATTGACAAACCTAAAGTATACACAAACAAAAATTAACAAAAAGTGCTTCAGGCCGACAATGAACCAAAATACTTTTATTTGCAACCGATTTGGCAAATTTATAATCAGGTGATTATTCTTTACAACTAATAATATTTTTAGATTAGGTAAAAGCAAACAAAAGGCTCTCTGTATTATAAGTCAAACATCTGGTGTTACATATTATATTGTTTCCTTTAGTTGGTAATATCAAAATTTGTTTCAAATGTTGTTTTATTAAATATCAATAGTGAAATTACAACGCCACAATTGGAATTTTTGGGGGCAGTCCTGTCTATTTCATTCTCTGTCTTACATTTTTTTGTTAGATTTCTTACAATTTTTTCGCACCGCTCCTTCGATCGTCATTTCCTTGGAAATATCAGAATATACAATAATCTATTTGCATTGGCTTCGCCATGTGTCGCTGTCGGGGATGGTGAGCAGAGTAAGCAAGACCGGAGCCGCTAGTCCTTTATAAGTGAATTGTATTTCCAATTTTTGATATTATGTTTTATCTAAGAAATTTCTCCCTTTAACATCATAAATGATAATTATTATTGGTACAAATTAAGCTTATAAAAGACACGATTTATGTATTCATATGATGACTATTTTATTTTTTACTAACCCCATTCTGGGTTATACTCTACATACAATGAATATGGGTGAGATCTTAAAGGAGCCATAAAATTATTCATCAGGTCTTGAGTCTGGGTTGTTCATTGGGGATGATTCCTCTCCCTAATGATTTGTTTAAATTAGTGTATGTAGATTTTTTGTTCCGATGAAAATTATTTCATGTTTGTTAATTTCCATATTATTGTACAATCCTTTTTACTGCCGGTTATACAAGTCCAGTTATACGAGTCCCAGCAGGTCGTAAAAACTATTTCTAGCAAAACGGCACTAGTTTAGATGAGCGTGACCATCAATATTTCAGTTTTTCCTTTAATATAATGAAACTACACTCCACTGACTGCGGCAATAAAACATGCGCAATATAAAACAAGTATTTGAGATCAAACAACAAACCGAAAGGTTCAATAGGTGAATTAACAAAGCGAACTTTCAGCCATCTTTGCTAAGCTGATATAAAACCGTCGCTAGATTATCACCTTTGTTAGAAAGTAAAAAGTGCTACCAACTTATATAAATTACAAACTGAAAATATACCGTGACTGGAGAGTTTAAGTTAGTTTACTTCAGGTATTTTTTATGTACTGATGTAAGTACTGGGATTCAACAATGAAATTGTATCTTGATTCTTAATGGGTCCGAACGTTTTCATAATCTATATATTAATAGGCAAGCACAAAACTTGTCGTCCTTTTTTCTCACCTTGTGTGCATCGTAGGAGAAATTCGCGCATACCGTTAGAAAGGTAGTGTCCTGTAGATGAGCAGAATCCCATTATAATTTACATCGGTCCTCAGGGATACGCCCCAGTGGCCCTCAAAGTTTCAATGTTAATCTTATGGAAGGTCAATCTTAAGGAAGAAGAAGAAAGATTTCTTTTGATTTTATCAGGGGCACAAAAAACAGCTGTTCGTATGAAAAGCTTAAAACAGCTGATTTTGATCAACAGCTGATTTTGATCAACAACTGATTTGGATCAAAAACTGAATATAATTTTAGGTTAGGTAAATCAAGCAATAGCAATAGCGAAGCATTGCCGGGTCCACTAGTTTATATAAATATTACCTTAATGTTAGGTTTACTGTTATGTAGTTCACGATTAAGAGTCCTCTAATACAGTCTTCGTGTTATCGCATTAGATGCCGTCATCTATACATTTACTAGGCCCTCCGTCCTGTTCACTTCGCTCACCAACTTCCCCATGGCGAAGACAATGCAAACAGATTATTATATACACTGATATTTTCACGGTTGAGCGGTGACCTATACATAGCTAATGGAAGACGGAGATTGAAATAGACACGACCATCCCAAATAATAATAAAATAAAAAAACAAGAACAAAAAAGTCTTAAAATAACTTGTAGATTCCAAAATGATCGTAAAATATAGGGTGTTCCATAAGAAATTCGAAAGTTGACGGCCATATTGGAAAGTGGCGGCCATTTACAAATATTTTAACTACATGTTTTTTAATTTCTCAAAAAACATTTGAAGTTTGCTGTCGGATTTATAGTTTACAAGATACCAATGGTGGCCCATTTAAAAAAGACACCTGTACATGAAACTGCATACTACTGTACAGATTAACAGTGTATAACATAATTTACAGTAACTTACATACTTATTTTACTTCGGCTCGCATTAAAATGCAGAAGTATTAAAATCATGCCATCATTTTTTGTGCGTCTGTCGGTTAACACGATATATGCACTAACAGACGTCGTAGAAATCTTCCTGCTGGTTCCAAAATCTTTGTAATTTTATTGCGGAGTGTTGGAAAGCTTTTGAGCTTTCTAGCGTGAGTCGTAGTGTGT
>JAGFPH010005379.1:15399-31475 GCA_018207615.1 Philaenus spumarius | reverse complement strand
TCGACAGCAATTAGCGCAAACTGTCACTAATTAGTGTGGGTACGTTTTAATAAAAATTTTTACACCAAAAATATTACGTATCACTGTACTCAGGACATTGTGAATATTAATTTGGTTTTACATTTTTTGAATTCTTATAGTTTTAATAAATATGATAAAACTAGATGACCCGTGTGCATTTTTCGTAAGTTAGGAGTAGGCCTACAATTACCTGATTGAATACGTTGATTTAATTAAGTTAATTACGTTGAACTATTTACGTTTGTTTATAAATAACAGTTTATAATAAACGGTACCAGATAACTGCCACATACTTTCTCCCAGTTGAAACTTTATACCTTCCCAAGAGTAGCATAGGAGGTGGTTATTTAGAATTGCAAAAGTAGGGAAATGTTACCATGGAAAATATTAGATGCATGTAACACACATCCATATTATATTATTATTATTTAAACTATTTGATCGATTTCGAACAAATTTGCACCAAACATGTCAATTAGGTCAATAGATGCACGAAAAAGGGTTTGAAAAATTTTGAAAAACAACCTACTTTTTGGCCAAACCCCCCAAAATCAGTTATTATTATTATTACCTAAACGAGAATTTTTAGAAAAATGCGGTATTTTGCATATGGTAGGGTACATTAAGCCAAATTTTATCAAAATCGTTATAGCCGTTTTTGAGAAATTTAGATTTTTCTCGTTTTTTGCCATTTATGGGGGGTAAAATCCCTTGAAAATAAAACATTTGAAAAAATGAAAAAAACGCATAGAGATATTCCAGAACATACCAAATTTCATCAAAATCGGACGGTTGGTATGGTCTCCAGCTCTGTACACAACCTTACGGACAGACATCACCAAAAAACAACTTTTTTGGATTCAGGGAGCACCAAAACAAATAATTCCTCTAAAAATATTTTTGGGTTCAGGGAGCACCAACACAGATAATTCCACTAAACATTTTTTGGGGCTTCAGGGAGCACCAAAACACATAATTCTACAAAAAATTAAAATTCGAAAATTTGGACGAAAACAATACTTTCTCCATATACTACGTATAGGGCGGAGAAAGTAAAAATGTATAACGCTTTACGTTGATTTAATTTGATTGATTTGCGTGATGGATTATACTTGTATATAGAATGTAAACAATCTAACTAACAGCTGTCATGTTAGCTAAACAGATTGTTAATTGATGGCGCCTTTCATTAGGAATCATATGAAGTATATCATAAAAGTTTGTTTAGTAAATTTTTGAAACGAAGCATGAATTTTAAGCTGTTTATTTTTCGTCAGTAGCGAGGAGCATAAACTTTAAAATGATGTGTCTATAATTAATTTTGATAAAGAATTAAGGGAGATATAGCTTAGCGTCAAAAAACACCTTTGAGAAATAATATATAAGGCTCAATTGCTCTGATAAGTCAGTTTTAGACATGCTAATTTTAAATGCTGTACCCGGTATACAATATTACCAAGAAATTAATTTTCAGATTTTTGTCAATAACTCGGTTGTCTTTTGACCTATAGAAACGATAAAAAAGTAATTTTTCTGTGGTTAAACAAATTTAATATTTTGTCTGTTGTAATTTTTTTTCAAAGTTAGCGGTTTTAAGATATCCCACGTTAAAAATTTGCAACGGCCGCTATTTTCAAAATTATAAACATAAGTTACGATATGCTTACACCGAAAATTAATGATTATTTCCAATAATGCATTTCAAAATTGCGGCTGTTTGAAAATTTCAAACCCGAATTACCCAAAACCTGTTTATTTTAACAAAAAATGTCGCGATACCTTTTTTGTAGCCCTTTTAATTCCCTATCGGATTGTGTAACTGGCAAAACAATTCGGATGAAGGATAATAAAGTTATGTCTAATTGGTTTGTTCAACGCGGCATCCTATGCTTACAAGTAAACAACAATATGGTGGATACGTATCCTGTTATTTTGGGTAATTCAGTTTTTAAATTTTAAAACAGCCGCCATTTTAAAACGCATGATTTAATATAATCGTTTACTTATTTCTAAAAATAGATCACCATTTTCTAGATAGAAACTATTTTGTTAAAGAAATAAAATGGCCGATGTCTGGAAAACGAAGTGTTTTTGGAAAAAAATGTTATCCTTGATTTTCTCTTTATTTTCACCCATAGAACCTTTCCCCGAAATTTGGCACTTTACTTACGGGACATCCTGTATATTGAACAGCCACAAAGTCGGTAGGGTGTCGGGGTAGGGGTAGTAGCCAGATTTAAATAGGACCGTTCGATTTAGATAGATCTACAAAACTTACTTAGACAGAGATATAAACCATTTTATACTTACACTAGGGAAAATCCGTGCGTGCTCCCCACGCCAATCCCGTTGGAACCTTCTATACACATAATCACATTATCTTTTCTTTATAATAAAGGTGTAGAATTAATAATAACTCCAAATATAAGATGGTAAATAATATTAAATTTTCAAATCAAATTATTTCGTATATTTTATATCAGCAGTTGTAATAAAGGTTAAAAGAACCATCAAGGCTCAAGGTCTACACTTTAATAAAAACCTAACCTTTAAGTTAAAAATAGAAATAATTGCTTCAAAGTTTGAAATCAGCTGATACTGAAAATATTGGAGTAAACAGCTGTTTTATCTGTTATTCTATTCAATTGGTTGCTATGGTAATAAATGTAAATACATGTGTTGGTTAATCAGTCTAGACATAACCTAAGATTTTTTAGGACTAAATTTACAAATACTGAAATACATTTTTATTTATTTATTTTTAGTAACATAGGCTATAATTATTATAGCCTATGTTACTCAGGGATTGTGCAGCTTTTTATTAGTGAAACTATTTTTTCAATCGGTTCAGTAGCTCCATAGATTAACAACTACATACAAACAAACAAAGAAATTTTACCTCTTTATAATGTTAATGTAGACAATAAACCTACCTAGTAATTTCGTCGGTGAAACGTTAACCTAGGGTTCGCTTTGGTTCGCAAAACAATCACTTAAGCAATGGGAGAGTCAATGTTTTGTTTTCTCACTGAGAGTAACACAGTTAACAGCGGACTTTCGAGATGGGACAATATGGCGCCGACATTCCTAGGCCTTATGCGTTTGTTTCTTCAGCCACTTGGGCTAAATGAAGTGAAAAGAGTAGTTTTATTCTTGGGAGTGCTTTTTCAATTGCTGTTTAGGTTCCAATTGCGATTCGGTATTTTTCTTTGGCGTTGCAAGCTAGACGCAAATATTGGAAAATGACAATTACTTTTTTAACTGAATTCTTTTAGTGACTTATACATAGTGCATTAAACCAGTGTCTGTTTAAATATTCGATTTTCACGCAGTTTTTCCCTCATGTGCGTAATCTTTTGAGGTTTTATTTTAACTTGACTAAAATTTTCTCGATACTTTTTATACATAAACTTCATAAATATCTTAAACTAGTAAGCCCCCGTGACAAATCACAGGCAGATTCATTAGATACATCATATACAGAGTGAGACAAAAGTCTGGAAACAGCTTAAAGCAGTTATTCACAACCATAAAAGAACCACTTTTTGGTGAGTTTGAAATTTTTGACCGCCATCTTTGAATGAACTTCATTTTTTTAAATAGGAAAAATGGTCATGTGATACATCATTTCGATGTAGAATTTCAAGAGAAACCCAACGGTGAAATTTGCACATCCATATCTTTAACCGATTGAAATGGCGGCCAAAAACAACGAAATCGTGTTTTCCGATTTTGCCCCATTTTGCTGTACTATTAAAAAAAAATATGCTTCTTTTTGGATTCAGAATTAAAAAAGCTTTCAAACTATATGCCACACAACTGGTATTTGGTTGAACCACTTGAAATCAATTTTGAAAAAATCAAAATGGCTGTAACTTAAAATTTTAAATACTCAAAAATATCGTTAAATTTTTTGTTTGTTGCACTGACAGGTCTACTTCAATTTCACATTAATATCACATGATCGGTGCTCATTTTCTACTCCCTACCTTAGGTCTCGTCATAGGAGCCACTGCAATAGCTCATCTTTCTTATTAGCCCAGTCGGTATAGGTTACAACTACCAGTAATTTGCAATACGGCTGATTTTTTTTATAAGTACCTTAAAGTATGTAGATTAACATAAAAAAAGTTTACCAGTCTATCGATTTCCCAAAGTCGAAAAAAAATCGATTATAATTTTTTTTTTCGATTATCCTTAATATTTCGAGCTGGGAGGAAGATAGAGAAAAATAAAAAACACCCGTGTAGAGGAGGTATTTTTCAACAAAAAAGTCATAATGTATTTATTTCGTCCGAGCAATGGTTTGTCTGGAAAAAATTCGATAATGTAGGTATGTATTTTGCAGCAGGGGAAATCACTAAAAGGCGGAAATATCATTCATATATAAAGCGTTGGTTCATTCTAAATTGGCCAAATTTTAATATATCGAATTGAAACTTGACATAGGAGTTAAAATATATATTTTAAACATTTATGCTGAGTCTCAGCTTGTTATCTTGAAAATTACCCGATCTTGGAGTCGATTTCGATTATCGATTTTAGGAGTACCATACCCACGAACTAATTTCAATCTATTCCAGTGTCGTCAATTTTTTGAATATCAACATCAAATTTGTTTTACAAGTTGAGCCCAGATCGAAATATTAAGGGTAATCGAAAAAAATGATAATCGATTTTTTTTCGACTTTGGGAAATCGATAGATTGGTAAACTTTTTTTTATGTTAATCTACATACTTTAATGTACTTATAAAAAAAAAACAGCCGTATTGCAAATTACTGGAACTTTTGGCCTGAATTTACCCCTACCGACTGGCCTATATAGAAATTCGCCAAAAACATCCGTACCTTGAATTATTAATTTTGAAATGTAATTTACAAATCTACTTGTATTTAACTTCATTGATTTACAAATGTTGTTATAACAGCCGATTGTCAGGTTAATAGTAAAGTTAAAAGAGATTTACAGAAGCCATATACTCCTGTACACCGATACTGACAGCGTTATCTACCAAAGAAATAAATACGACAGCAACCCTTCTAAAGATGTGACATTATTGGAAGCAATCCATCATCCGACCCTAACCGTACCCACAGGTGGCGGTTCCAAATACTGCATCTTATAAATCATCATTTTATGATTCTAATATATAACAACTTATCATAATAATGGCAATTTTCTTGACCCTGGAGCGGGCGGTATTTTCACTCTGACCAGGCAGACATTTTAGTGTGTTTCAGGCTCCAAGTACAAACGTATATAGATAATAACAAGGACAATAATTTTTATTCATTCCTGTTTTTATGTACATAGTAATCTTATCTTTGTGTCTTAATACATAACCATCTTTTCCTGTAACCAATGGTTAGTCCATTTTAACAACAAAATCTTTTATCAAAAATTACGAACAAAAAATTTGACCATCAAAACACACAAATGAAAAAAAGTCCATCTTTTACAGATATAGAAATTGACATATAGAAAGTTCTGCTTCCCTTGACAAGAGGACAAACAAGACACGCAAACAGTAAGGGAGAAAAATTAACAACAAAATAACTATACCCTACCTCTGAAAAGCAGTTACCATATAGGATGACTAAACATAACTATCTTCTAAAATCAATTACAGTACCTGGACGACCGAGCATCATTCAGTATTTTTTTTTTTTTTGTAAACTGTTGAAAAGGTTTTGAGAACGGTTAATAGCAGCACAAAAATAATGTTTTAGTTGCGTTTGGTGTTTGAATACAAAGAAATAAGTTGAAAATTATACCACCTGATTCTTTGTTAATGATTTATGTTTGTTAAATAGTATATAAACATCTGGAGCTAAAATTAACAGATTAACATCTGTTTGTAGAACATCTGGATTGAATCTATTCGTGTACTTAGTGACTTAAATGGTGGTATATAAAAGAAGTTCAGAGTTTACATAGGCGAAAAGATCTTATTTAGCGCATTTTTGCAGTCATAAGTCCTAGCGCATTCGATTCCTGACGTCAAGAAACCCCTATATGCAAATTTTCATCCAAATAGTTAGAGCCGTTAGCGAGATCCCCGAAATAAATTTATATACAAGAATTGTTCGTTTAATAAGATTAAATAAACAACCACTACTTCCATCCAACAATAAATATATAGTTAGAATAATTTTGTTATAATCAAGGCAGGTGGTAGAGCGCGTATTAAATATACCAGGTGTCTTAAAAGTCCCACCCCCCCACTTTAACTTTTGTGTTTGTTAAAACAAACAAATATCCTTTGGGGAACGATACTAACTTAGCCCAAAGTATCTCTTGAAGCAATCGGAAATTTTGAGTGTCCCCTAAAAATGGGGGATTTTGGGGGCAACTCAAAAGTTTAAAATGGGATGTATGTAAAAAAAAACGTGCTTCTGGTTGGTGATTTTTTTTGGCTAACGAACTCTTCCGAGTGACGTAGACAACCAACATGTGTACCAAATTTGGACCAAATCGGACTTGAAATGCGGCCGCTAGAGTGCAAACACACATTTACATATATATATTGCAACGACGCACGAGTTGCACGACGCTGGGGGAGGAAGTTTGTTTTCCTTTTGTCCCCACGTTGCGACGTCAACCCTGCAACGACAGACCTTTTTTATGACGTTCGGGAGCCACCTCTGCAATGTAGCCCCGACGCTTGTCTGTCTGTAGGATTTCCCTACTTTGTTACAGAATAAAGAGATTATATCACCTACTGGAAGTTTAAGGCAAATTAATTTTAATAGCCTAGGTGATATAACTCTGGTTAAGATAACTATGCCTATAGTCACCTTAAATAAAAATATTTTATTAAATTCCTTCCAGTTATTCAAGTTACTATTAACTTTAAATTTGCTCAGCTCAGTAATTAATATTATATTTATTTGACAATCTCCGAGGAGTGAGAACAGTGGAACTTTACCTAGAATAATTAAATTATTTGTGCTTTGTGAAATTTCGTTGGAAATGCCAACTTTGCGTTTCCGCCCTTCAATATTGATCATACACTGAAAACAACTTATCATATAGGATACTTAGATAATAGGAATTTCTTGAACAAGGTAAATTAATTATATTAATTGAAATCAAAAGAAAATTTATTCAATAAAAAACTCAAAATACTCTGTGGTTCTTTCCACTACAAAAACATAAATGTTAAACTAAATTTACTATTTACATAAATTTTAACTCTTTTAGGTAGAACCATTTATTATTCATTTATACTTAATTATTCCTTCCTTTTTAATATTTATTATTTAATTATTTAATTATGAAAATGATTTTATATATTTAATTTACAAGATTAATAATTTTATATTTTGAAAAACCTAATTTTTTATCTCAACCCAGTATCAATAATTATTTAAATTTAACTCAGGCAATATTTTAATAAGGGATATCGTAACTTTTCTGACAGACCTTTTATTACTGCGACCCTGGACTCTGAACACCTTTCCCAAGAATGTTGATTGAAATACAGCTTCCCTGAAGTCCGGTTATCTTTGGTGCGGTTGAACGTCTCTCGTGGTCTCAGCTTTTCCTGGTTTGACTTTCCCTGATGTCTTCTAACGTTTTCCCTGATTTGGTTTAACGCCTTCCCTGATTTGGTTTCCGCTTCTTATTCCAGTAGTCCTTCAAAGTCCATGTGTGGTTCCAGTTATTGTCATTACATCAGTCCTGTGATTCCTGTAGACTACGTCATTTATAGATTTTTTGACGCACCCGCTATATAATTAACTATAGCGTAATTCACTCAAACTGTCCAATCGTTTTTTCACTGTCTGTAATACTAACTGATTTTACACTGTCTTTGTTCATTTAACTCGTATTTACGTTTGATAAAATTTTAATGAAAACTGTTACTTGAAATATTATATCGCATAATATTATAATTAATTAAAATGTTCACTGTATGATTGACACATATCTTACTGCTGTCTTTATAAAACACTGCTTCTAAGTACGTTACTATAACATCGCAGATCCGTCTAACAACGTCGATCTAAAGAAAAAACTCAAAGAGTGAGAGAGCGATTCCAGCTTCCAGAGTGAGCGATAGATCGTTAGATACATCTGAGATAGGTCGTTAGATCGTTAGAACGTTAGCTCCATCTGTACTCCGCTTATATAGCCTCCTTTGCCGCCTTCCGAGTACCAACTGCCTTTCTTATTTTTCCATCCCTTGTTCGATATCTTGCCATGCAACTTGCATTGATTTCTTTAAGTTTTAGGTTGGTACTACCCCCACTAACTTCTTCGTTAGGCCTTGCCATCAGCTAATCTATATCTCCCCTCCTTACATTTTCTCCTATTGTCTTACGTATTTTCCTCGTAGTTTTCCTTTAACTGCTTTTACGAACTTGCGGTTTTCGTAATCGTATTCCTGATACATTTTCCTTTCTTCTCAAACTTGAGTGATGGTCGTACTACGTTTGGTTCGCTTATGGCGCTGCCGCGCGTATTCCGCGGTTTTTCCTCGCGAAAACTTTTCTGGTTTTGAAGGAAAATCTTTTTTCTTTTTTCTTCTATGTTGGTTATTATTTTATGATATATTAGCCAAAATTTCCATTCTGTCCGAAGATTTTTCTTCTGTTTTTGGGACTTGCAAAATTTGCCAAATTTAACATTTACTTTTGAATTTGAATTTTAACTTTAAAATTGATACTTTCGATTGAGATTTACAATTTTATACCCTTACCACCTTCTTAACACTATGTCATTATTTTTACCACCTTTTTCATTTTATTTTTAGCAAAATATAGGTATGAACTTTCTCACCTATTATTTTAATTAATTAACAATTTATAAACTTTTTATCTTATAAAACTTTTACTTCTTTACAACTTGTTTACTTTTTCATTTTCCCTTTTTCATTTTTCATGGTGCTTTTTCACCTTCAAACTTTAACAATTATCTCTAACTTTTAAAATACCAAAAATTCCTTAATTTGTTATTTAACATTTTTTATACAATTTTTCTTACGCTTTTCAAAAATATCTTTTTCATTTAATTTTGATGAAATTTGAGAATTTCCTATAACTTTAACTCTTTATAACTTTAACATTTTTTATTTTACAAAATTGTGACTTCCATGAACAATGTTTCCACCTCCCGTGTTTCACATTTACCCATAAAATTCATCAATTTTATACTTTTATTTAACACCTTATTCCTGTATAAAAATAACTAATTTTTCTAAGTCTTTCAAGCAACTTGGAACAAGTTCCTGGACAAAAGTCCATCTCTGTTGACACAGTACAGTTGGCCGGGACTTGTCGTATTCTAATCTAGTTAAGTATAGGGTGTACCTCAACTCCTGCTATGAAATCTTGATTTTTGCAGTTTTACAACAAAACTCAATTTTTCACGCATTGCATAAGGTTTATCCGTTGCAAACTCCCGCTCTTAAAGATGAGTTATTCTCACAGAAAGAATAAGGAATCAAAACTCTTTTTTCCTTACCCTCTTATCTTTTTTGGTTCTACCTGTACATAGTTTACTTACTCTAACATACTATAAATTTATTTTAATTACATTTATCTCGAAGTCTACCTGAAAATTTTCATATTTCACATACATTTCAATATTTCTAACTTACTTCATTTGGAAGTATCGATTTCCTGTAAACTTATATACATTTTATTACAATTACCATTTTTTATTACCCTTGGTTTCTCGCTTTGAGAGTTCGTCCACTGAAAACATACATTTTATAATAACATTTTCTCCCTTTTTGGAGTAATCGTCCACTGAAATACATTAATCACAATTTTTTGTTTTATATTGTCAATTTTTGTCTTTTGGGGACTTAAAACACTTGCCTGGTTACCCTATATTTACAATTATATCAAAATATACTGGGTTGACTAACCTAACATATACTACTAACTTTGATCATCATTATTTTTCGCGTATTATCTTACTTTAACAATTTTATTTTATTTTTACCTTCATTAGCCTACGAATATTCCTTTTATCTCTCCATTGCTTTCTTACTTACTTCTTTGGCTGGTCAGACCAAACTCTATTTACCCTTTTACTTTTTCAATTTCTTTTACTACCATTTCTTCAGTACATCCGCTTACTTTCCAATTTTCTTCACCTTTACTTGGTTTTTTAGAAAATTTTAATAACTTATTGCCTACTCTTTTTTCAGCTCATCCGCAAAATTGTTGCCTCCTAACATACAACACTCCTCTACCTTCGTTTTCACGTTTGCTTCTTGCAAACAACGCGTAAGCCCCTAAACTCGCTTACTCCGAATAGCAACCACCTTTCTTTTGTTTTAAGATGTCATTAGACGTTTTAACTGTTGCTTCTTTACTACCAACAATCGTTCATAAATTTGTTTCAGTGCCCATTCCTTTCAGGTCACCCTGTACCTCACTCTACATCTGTCATTTACAAAATACACTTACATTGTTTATTTTCGTCACCGCTGATAACCGACCTTGGTTGCATTACTTCCATTCATTGCCGTAGGCCTAAGTACAACGACCCTTCGACTCAATCAGCTGTGTTTGACTTCAGCCAATTTGCTTCCCCATTCCATTTCCGTCCTTTCACCGCTACACTTTATTAATGAACTTTGTGTTAGGCCTATGCCTTTCTCATAGCCTCGTTTATCGTTCTAATAAATTCAATGCACTATTGTACTCTGTATATTTGCAAATTAAACTATTCCTAAACTACTATTTACATCTGACAATGATTTCTATCTACAACTCTTTCTATTATTGTATATACGGCCTTAGGTCGCGTACATCATATTTCCCTTTTATTCTTCCTGTCCGTATGTCTGCAAGTACATATGTTTTTCTTCCCCTCCTTTCAACAATTCTATATGGACCTACATATAACAAGAATAACTTTTTTGTTTGTGCTCCAGCTTTGTTTGCTAATATGGTAGTGTTTTGGGTGACTAACACTAGATCTCCTATATTCATATTTACAAACCTCCTTCCATTGTTCAATTTCCTAGCTCGTGTATTTCCAGCTCGTATGATCCTCTCATGGCATCTTTGGTGTTTTTCACGCCTAGTTTCTGCTTCCCCGTCCTGGTCTTCTTGCGGAAAATACTCGTCCCATACATAGCTTGGTTGTTCACCCCATTGGATCTCTTTTGGCGTATATTTTGCTCTTTGGCAGATATCGCAGCGTTTTATGACTTCTAAAATCTTTGCTAGCATGTTTTTTATATACCATTTTCTCTTTATCATATTGAAAATTTTGTTTCGGCCTATATGCCCATATGTCTCATGTATACCTTGCACAAATCTTTCTATTACTTCCTCTGGTACTATTATTCTTGTTTTATTGTTTATTGTGGAACATAACACATTGTCTCTTATTATAAAATTTGGATAATTTTCTATATTATTTATTTTCTCACGGCATTCTAAATTTCTAATTTGGTAGTCCCTAAAATTTACAAATAACTCTCTTAAATTTGGCTTTATCCTTATTTCCTGTATTTTTAATTTGCATTTATCTTCCACTCCCGTACAGTTCCCATACATCCTACTTGCCACATCGCATGGTACATTTTCCTTTCCTGTACAGTGTTGCACATTTGGGTTATACTCTTGTATACCGAGTATCCATCTTCTCATTCTGCTGTTTTGGAACTTACATGATGTTAGAAATTTCAGTGCCATATTATCGGTAATTATATTTAGCGGAGCTCCTATTACTAACGGACGAAACTTCTGCAAGCCATACACAATCGCCAACAACTCCAACTCGCAGATTGTATAATGTCTCTCGTACGGTTTTAACGTTCGGCTTACAAAACCTATTATTTGTTTTGCACCATTCCTGTCTAGCTGATATAATTGACAAGCTATAGCACCTGTGCTTGCGTCTGTCTGCAGATAGGTCTCCCTTCCTTCTTCCGGATGTGCTATAACCACCGCTTCTATAAACAACCTCTTAACATCTTGAAACGCTTTTTTCATTTCGTCGTCCCATATCCATTTTTGTCCCTTTCTTAATAACTTATACAGTGGTCTTGTTGCTCCTGCATATTTTTCTGTGAATCTCGAATAATAATTAACAAACCCCAGAAACGATTGTAGCTGTTTTACTGTACGTGGTTCTGGAAAATCTCTTATGGTTGTTAATTTTTCCGGATCAGTGCTAACTCCTTCTGGTGTGAATATAAAACCCAAAAACTTTACTACTTCCTGACAGAAAACTGTCTTCTTAGGATTTATGGTTAAGCCTCCTTCCTTGAATTTCTGAAATATTTGTTCTAGATGCTGTATATGTTCTTCGAACGTCTCAGACAAACATAGTAAATCGTCGACATAATTTAACGTAAACTCTTCTATTTCCTTACCTAAGGTAATATCTACAGTTCGTATCAAGGCAGATAAAGAGTTCTGAAGGCCGTACGGTACCACTTTAAAATTATAAACTTTGTTATCAAACAAAAATCCTGTGTATTTTCTTGATTCTGGTTTGAGCGGTATTTGCCAGAAACTCGAAGTTAAATCAATTTTACTTATGTATTTTTTCCGCCGTCCTTTCCTTAAGATATCATCTATAGGCGGTGCACTTTCAAAATCTGGAGTTATAATTTTGTTTAGTTTCCTGGCATCCATACACAATCGTATCGATCCGTCCGGCTTCACAACAGTCACCATTGGGTTTATATAAGGTGTCCTAGATCGCTCTATAATATTGTTTTCCAGCATCTGGTCCAGTTCCTCCCTAACTTTTTTTCTATAATTCATTGGGATGGGGTAGTTTCTATTTACAAAAGTTTCAGTTCTTTCCAACTTTAATTCATGTTCATATAATTTTGATAAGCCAGGCCGTTCTGAAAATATCGACTTATATTTCTCAATTAACTCCTGTAAAATCCCCTCTTGCGTTGTATTAAGTATCGTAGCATGACCTTGCGAATCGCCTAGTTTAATCTGTTTACATCCTATCAGCTGTGTTTGGGTAGTCGCTCGACATCGGCCTTGGTACGGTCTCGTATTACTTTCCCTTTCCATTTTTGCTAGACACTCTGTCTCCGAGATTAGGCCTACACTTTCTTTTATCTTCGTATGCTTTCTAACAAACGCACCCTCTTTACCGTTATTATTTCTTATAGAATCCGAATTGCTTTTAAAACGAGTTTTAGTTGACTTGTTCCTTCGGCCTAAATCGCTATGGTTTTTACGCATCTCATTATAATCAGTGTTTAAATGATTTGCATAATTTTTGAACATTTGTTTGATACTATTATTAATTGGATTATTTCGCGTGGTGTAACAGTGCTTTAGTGAAGTTTTTGTTTTGACTATGCTTTGACTACAACTTATTTTTGGATTACGGTTAACAACGTTATAATTATTCCCCCTTATATCAAATTTTATTTTATTTTTATTCTTACGCGCTTTTTCATCCCTGGTTTCCTTTGTGAACCTTCTGGCGATGAACTCCTTCCTTTTCTTTTCCCTTAATCTCCATTGAAGTGAATTTCTCTCATTCTTCAACCCTTCTACGCCTCCTAACGTTTTAACCCTACATCCTGTTGTTTTCCCGTCTTGCTGCGCCATTTTACTTCCTGCTTTTGTTTCTCCCGCTACTTGATTTAATCCGTTTAAGCTAATTAACCCCTTCGCGTTCTCTACACTTTTGGTTACGTTAATTGCTTGTTTATTATTGATAAGGTTCCCTTTATTTTCATCATTTAATTTAATTGATTTTTTAATTTGCTTATTTATTTGATTTTCACACCTTAACTTTAAACACTTCCCTTTAATTTGACTTATTGCCTTTTGTTTATTTATAAATGGTAACTCATATATTATTCCTTCGTATGACCACCTTATAAATCTTTTCTCCATATTTATTTTCGCCTGCATTTCATACAATGCATCACACCCTATAAGTATTCTGGATTTTAACCCTTTCACTATTAATAATTTTAAATCCATTTCTTTGTTTTGAACTTTATATTTTAACATAATTTGGCGGTGTACTTTTTGAACTTTACCTTTAAGCGCTCCAATTATTTCTACGTTTGCTACTGGAAGTTCCATTATTGGTATTCCTTCCGCTTTCAGCTGCTCGTAATAATCCTGTTGCATAACTGTTATTTCAGATCCAGTGTCTATTTCCATAATAGCCTGTAAATGACCAATTTCCACTAATATCGCCGGGATTTCCTCTATTGGTTTATCTTTAATAATTTCCTCCCCTTCATTATCTAACAAATCCTCGCGAATATTATAGTGTATATTACTTAAGGGTTTCTGTACACATACTGCCGTTTCATTTTTAATTACCGTGTTTTCCGGTTTTTTAATTAACTCCCTCTTAACTATTTTTTCGCCCCTTCTATTTACTTTATTTATTCGATTTTTAGTTATATCATCAGCCCTAAAACTCCGAAGCCTATTTTTCAGAACCTCCTTTCCTAGTTTCCCTGTTTCGGCTTTGAATTAGGATTTTGATTTGATGGACCGGGTCTTGGGTTATTATGGTGTATGGTATTTCTTGGGTTTTGCGAATAGGATTGCAGGTTAGGTTTCGGATAGGGTTGGGGGTTTTGCCTGTTATTATTATTATTATTCGGCGTTCCTGTAGGCCTATTTCCCCTACGCGCTTCCTCCATCATATCTATATTATTTAGAAATTGTATGGCTTCTCTAACCGTCTCGCTATGCTTTCCCATTGCCGCTAACCTAATCTGGTCATTAAAATGCTGGAATATAGTAAACACTAAATATCCCTCCGGAATCGGTGGATCTAAGTCTCTAGCCTTGTTTACTAATTTACAAAAATAATCTGCTCGCGTAAGATTACTATTATCATTATACCTCCCATATTCTATTTTATTTCTTATTAATTTTTGCTTCTGTAACGACCAATAATTTTTTAAAAAACATTCTTTAAACCCTGTGTACCCTATATTTTCTGTTTGCATAACTTGCCACCATTCTAATGCACTACCCCTTAATTGTCGCACTGCAAACTTTAACTTTTCTTGATCGCTAAAAAATGGATTAGTTTCCTCGATCAAATTTTCTACCTCCCTTATAAATTGCTGAGGGCGTTCGTGTGGATTTCCCCAAAATTCTATTTTTTTACACTCCCCCTCATATCTCGGCATTACCAGGCTCCTAACCATACCTGGCTGTCCCCCTAATTCTAACACTTTTTGTTCTACCTTCGTTACCCTATTTGTAATTAATTTAAAATTTTCATCAGTTTTCTTTTTAATTACCCCGGTAGATTCTTCTAACAATTGTATACTGCCTACAATATCCTCAAGCCTTTCTTCTACCTGTTTGTGTTGACTTAAACACCTTTCTTTTTCTACATTTATTTCCTGCGATACTCCTTCCAATTTTCCTGAAATTAATGTATATAATTGTTTCTGCTCTTCTTCTCGCAGCCTCCTATCATTCGCTTTTTCTTCTTCTCGCAACCTCCTTTCGTTCGCTTTATCTTCTTCTATCTTAGCCTCTTTTAGCCGCCTTCTTTCTTCTTTTCTTTCCTTCTCTTCCGCTTTCTCTCTTTCTCTTAATTGTTTCTCCTCTGCCTTCTCTGTTTCTCTTAACTGTTTCTCTTCCGCTTTCTCTCTTTCTCTTAATTGTTTTTCTTCCGCTTTCTCTTTTTTTAGCATCTCCATAAATTCTTTAAGTTCTTTGTTCGCCATTTTGCTCTTAGAAATTTCTCCTTATTTGTCGGAAGTAAAATATTCGTAGCCTAACTACTTTTATTTTATTTTTCTTAACTTTTTTGAAAACCCCCTTTTTCTATTTACGTTTTTACCGCGACAAATTATTTCTAAGGTGCTTGGCCTACTCCCCCTCTTAAACTGCGGAATACCAAACCCGGGAAATATTTAATGTTGATCAAATTCACTAGTATGTTTACACAATCTAACTTAATTCTTATTATAAGACATACATATAAGCACAAATAATTTATTCTGTCAGTTCTGGACTTTATTTAACCTTCCGTTAAATCAAGCCACACCGGTGGGCGCCAACTCTGCAACGACGCACGAGTTGCACGACGCTGGGGGAGGAAGTTTGTTTT
>JAGFPH010005379.1:0-10160 GCA_018207615.1 Philaenus spumarius | reverse complement strand
CGCTTGTGTCGTAGCCACGTCCGCCGCTCAGGCAATTTGCTAGTAACGCTCGCCGCCCACCGCCCGCCGCTCACCGCTCGTATCGTAGCCGAGGCTTTAGAGTCGCAGAAAGTACTCAAAACCGAATTCAACAATAATCTGCAAGTTTGGAAATTTGTTTATAACTTAAATGAATATCGTATATTAAAATGCATTAAACAACAAATTTAGCAATCGTTGTGCCTGCTTGCACTCGATTCCACGTTCACCGTGCAGTACAGGTCTTACGGGAGAATAGACATGCTACTACCATTACAAAGAACATCACGTTTATTGTCATGCGGGTTGCGTCAACTTTTCGAGCGTTGCATGGGAGTTGATGGTTTTAATACTTTTATTAGCTTGGTATGTATGTATGTATGTATGTAACGAAATCTTTGAACGTGATTTTCACCACCTTTAAAACGTCGGATTAATTTGAAACTTTGCACACTTATCAAGGACCGATGACAATGCAATATTAATTTTGTTGGGTATAGTAAGTGAGCACTGATCATGGTCCCCAGAATACGTTTTCGGGTGTCATTAAAAACTTTATATACAGGGTGATTCACGACGATATGCAGAAACTTCGGGAGCTCATTAATTTTGTTGGGTGTAGTAAGTGAGCACTGATCATGGTCCCTGACTAAAAAATAAGAAAATAAATAACAGTTAAAAAAATACGCTTTAAAAGCAAACCTAACTAAAAATTTGAAAATAATTGTAAAAAAAAGCGTGGGGTTGCTTTTTATCAAAGCACGGAGTCAACCCCCCCCCCCCCCCAAATCTAGTAGTAAAAATGAATACTAGGTTTAAAAAGTGCATATTAAATTATAAAATAGGCAACACAACAGAGGATCCAGCAACATATTTTACATCATTGAGCATTGAATGCATACTGATATTTAGATTTACTTGATTAAACTACAACGTACAATACACAAATACACATGGATGCAATAGGTTGACAGCCTTACTCTCTTGTAAGCTTGATCTGATCTAATAAATAAGAAAACTACGAAGGTTGAACAAAAATACTTTACTCTAACAAAACACGCAATGCTATGTCTATTGAAAATTCTCTCAATACTGGGGTTGGCGTGCGAAGCACGCAATGCTCTGTGTATTGAAAATACTCCCAATACGCGCAATGCATTGTGTATTGAAAATTCTTCTTAACAGGGATTGGCATGCTTCGCCACAATTTAACACAAATTATTAAAAAAGTGACAAATTTCTTTAAAAAATTACAAAAAGTGTTGACAGATTCTAAAAAAAGTTACAAAAGTGACTAGTTAAAATCTCTGCTGTCAAAATTGGTTTTCCCGTACCCAAAAACATATAAAACGATACCCCACACTGTATTTTCAAAATATTAACCCAAAAACGTGACCCCAACGTGGTACAACTTTTTAACTCTCAAAATCGGGTTTCCCGTTCCCAAAAAATGTAAAACGTTACCCCCACACTATATTTTCAAAATGTTGACCCAATATTTTCAAAAATGTTTACCCAAAAACATGATCCTGACGCTAGATACGACTCACGCTAGAAAGTTTTAAACTCTCCGCAATAAAATTACGAAGATTTTGGCACCACCAGAAGTTTTCTGTGAGTGCATATATATCGTTTAACAGACAGACGATAAAAAAATGATCGCATGATTTAAATACTTCGACATTTTAATGCAAGCCAAAGTAAAGTAACTATGTAAATTATGTTGTACACTTTTAATCTGTACACTAGTATGCATTTTCATGTAAGTTATAAAAAAAATATACAGATGTCTTTTTTAAATGGGCCACCATTGGTATCTTGTAAACTATAAATCCGACAGCAAACTTTAAATATTTTTTTGAGAATTTAAAAAACATGTGGTTAAAATATTTGTAAATGGCCGCCATTTTCCAATATGGCGGTCAACTTTCAAATTTCTTATGGAACACCCTATATTTTACGATGATTTTGGATTCTACAAGTTATTTTAAGACTTTTTTGTTCTTGTTTTTTTTTATTATTATTATTTGGGATGGTCGTGTCTATTTCAATCTCCGTCTTCCATTAGCTATGTATAGGTCACCGCTCAACCGTGAAAATATCAGTGTATATAATAATCTGTTTGCATTGTCTTCGCCATGTTCGCATTGGTGAGCGAAGTGAACAGGACGGAGGGCCTAGTAAATGTATAGATGACGGCATCTAATGCGATAACTCGAAGACTGTATTAGAGGACTCTTAATCGTGAACTACATAACAATAAACCTAACATTAAGGTAATATTTATATAAACTAGTGGACCCGGCCAATGCTTCGCTATTGCTATTGCTTGATTTACCTAACCTAAAATTATATTCAGTTTTTGATCCAAATCAGTTGTTGATCAAAATCAGCTGTTGATCAAAATCAGCTGTTTTAAGCTTTTCATACGAACAGCTGTTTTTTGTGCCTCTGATAAAATCGAAAGAAATCTTTCTTCTTCTTCCTTAAGATTGACCTTCCATAAGATTAACATTGAAACTTTGAGGGCCACTGGGGCGTATCCCTGAGGACCGATGTAAATTATAATGGGATTCTGCTCATCTACAGGACACTACCTTTCTAACGGTATGCGCGAATTTCTCCTACGATGCAAACAAGCTGAGAAAAAAGGACGACAAGTTTTGTGCTTGCCTATTAATATATATAGATTATCAAAACGTTCGGACCCATTAAGAATCAAGATACAATTTCATTGTTGAATCCCAGTACTTACATCAGTATATAAAAAATACCTGAAGTAAACTAGCTTAAACTCTCCAGTCACGGTTTATTTTCAGTTTGTAATTTATATAAGTTGGTAGCACTTTTTACTTTCTAACAAAGGTGTTAATCTAGCGACGATTTTATATCAGCTTAGCAAAGATGGCTGAAAGTTGGCTTTGTTAATTCACCTATTTAACTTTTCGGTTTGTTGTTTGATCTTAAATACTTGTTTTATATTGTGCATGTTTTATTGCCGCAGTCAGTGGAGTGTAGTTTCATTATATTAAATAAAAACTGAAATATTGATGGTCATGCTCTACTAGTAGACCTACCATTTTGCTAGAAATAGGTTTTACGACCTTCTGGGACTCGTGTCTTGTATAACTGGCAGTAAAATGGATTGTACAATAACATGGAAATTAACAAACATGAAATAATTTTCATCGGAACAAAAAGTCTACATACACTAATTTAAACAAATTATTAGGGAGAGGAATCATCCCCAACAAACAACCCAGACTCTATAGCTACCTGATAAATAATTTTATGGCTCCCTTAAGATCTCACCCATATTCATTGCATGTACAGTATAACCCAGAATGGGGTCAGTAAAAAATAAAATAGGTCATCATATGAATACGTAAATCCTGTCTTTTAAGCTTAATTTTTATCAATAATAATTATCATGTACAGTATTATGTTATCGGAGGCAACTTCTTAGTTAAAACATAATATCAAAAATTGGAAATACAGTTCACTTACAAAGGACTAGCGGTTCCTTTCTTGCTCGCTTGCTCACCAACCCCGACGGCGACACATGGCGAAGTCAATGCAAATAGATTATTGTATACGCTGATATTTTCAAGGAAATGACGACTGAGCGGTGCCCTATACATAGCTAATGTAGGACAGAGAACGAAATAGACATGACCGTCCCCAATAATTCCGATTGCGGCATACGTTGTAATTTCACCGTTGATATTTAAATAAATCAACATTTCAAAGAAATTTTGATATTACCAACTAAAGAAAACAATACAATATGTAACACCAGATGTTTGACTTATAATACAGAAAGCCTTGTGTTTGCTTTTACCTAATCTAAAAATATTATTAGTTGTACAGAATAATCACCTGATTATAAATTTGCCGAATCGGTTGCAAATAAAAGTATTTTGGTTCATTGATGGAATAAAGTCACTCTGCGTTCATTTTTAGTGTGTTTACTTTAACTTTGTTAATCTAACCCAAAAAATCTGTTGTTTGTGAAGAATTACTGATTCTAAATGTTCCAAGTTGGTTGCTATGGTAATGAATGTAAACAAACATGTGCTGCTAAGCTTTTGATCCGAACAGCTGTTTTATCTGTTATAGCAGTGTTTGCCAACCTTTTTTCCTGGCGTACCACTTCACAAGAAAAAACTCTTTTGCGTACCACTTAGTCACGTGGAGGTAATTATGGATGGGATATGTTTATTATTTATTATTTTACTAATCTAACTAACCCATTTTCCAACCATAATTTAAAAAAATAAAATTCTGTGTAGTGTTATAATATTTTATTAATTGATATGAACAAGGAACTCATACCGTAAGTTGAAAATCAAACAAAAAACATTATTTTAAGGAAAACTAGCTGACCCGTGCGAAGCATTCGCATTCTAAATGACTTAAATCCCACTTAATTAAAGTACACACCGTATATTTAGTATCGTAGGCTTAAAATTAATTAAAAATAGCAATAGTGGTGTAACGGCTCCCCAGCTGGGTATTTTTATCATCAGTGTTGCCAACGCCAGGAAAATATCCCTACAACTTACTTGATCTTACACATTACTGTTACTTTCGGATTTTTTATTTCTTTTTTTTTTTTTTCGTATAATTGTATTTTGTATATTTTTCCGGTGTAGCGGTTAAGGAAAGCTTTAAAATGATGCTTCATTCATGTAATTTGATGATGTATTAAGGAAGTTATGGCGTACCGACAAAAAAATGGCCTTGAGAAATAATATATGTGATACAACAAAAATATAATACAAAACTTCAATGAGAAGGCTTGAAGATTAGAAGCCAACTTGGGAATGTCTGTTCTAAGATTGCCCAGTCTTAAACGATCATTTTCTCACTAATAAAGTCTATTCCGATATTTGTTCTTAAGATACAAAAGTGTAGAAAATACAAATTTAACTGCTTTGTCAGCTACATCTGTTTAGTCCGCACGCCTTTAAACCCAGAAATCCACGAGCGACATTTTTGAGAAAATTTTTACTGTAGTTTTGAGTCACAATTTAGTTCAAACAACTGTTCTTTTCTTTCGCAGTAAAGTTTTCTGGTGCCACTTCAATAAACGGATTTTGGATCCAGGAATATTTGCTGAAGTCTTCAGAAAAATATAGTTTTTAGCTTTGAATCAAACCAAGACAGTGTGTTTTGATGTCCGTCAGAAGTGCAGGATTCAGTTTGAGGTCATTTTCTTCAACAAAACTCTCGAGCGTTGGAAACAACGATATGTTTTTCTGTTCTGTTTCTTTTGCTGCTTGTTTCACCTTCTTTTTCATAGCACTTACTCTATCATGAACATGAAAAGAGTGTTATAATTTCCTCGCGGGGCTTGGTAGAGCTTTGAAAATATCTCTGCCAAATACGCCAACTTACACAGCCACAATTCATCTGCAAAGCAGTTTTTCAATTCAAAGTTTGTGTCGTACAAGAACGAAAACTTCATGGCACAGCTCAAACAAACGTGTCATTTACTTTCCCTCTCACAGCCATCTGACCTCTTTGTGAGCCGTGAACTAATGCTGACGCACCAGCCTAAACAATCCCGACATATAATACTCGTACTAAGAACGTCATCACGTACCACCGCAGTGGCCTCTGCGTGCCACTAGTGGTACGCGTACCATAGGTTGGGAAACAGTGTGTTATAGGGCTGAGGAGTAAACCCTCAAATGTTCACTATTTTTAAGCTTTAAAATCAAATATTTGCAAAATTCCTTTTTAGTGTGTGTCTATGACCCTAAAAGAATTTTTGTATTTGTATCTTTAAAACAAAACTAACTAATAATGTTTAATTAAATATCACATTTCTATATAGTTACTGCACTATCATATTAAACAGTTAAGTCAAAATTTCCTCAGTTGAAATTGGATTAAGTAACCGCTCTGAAGTTTATGGGAATGAAAGAAAGGAGTGGGTTAAAGCCAAACGTAAAAGTTGAGAAATTTATTACAAAGTCGTATTAAGATTAAACGTCAAGCTACAAACTAGAGCTAAAACACTATTAAAAGCATGTGTCAATGTCACACATAGACAAAAGTTTTCCTTTGTGAAATGTTGAATTCAATTTAAATACTATGGCATGATACAAACTAAAATTACAATATTCAAATTTATTCAATAATGTGTTTATGGTAAAGTATGAAGAATTATATAGAATACCATGTAATTTTATACAATGCCTGGTAATTTTTGGTAAAGAATAAAAAAATAACCTTAGTTTTCGATGAGTTGTTTCTACGTTTCAAATGTATTGCCTAGGCTAGTTTTTGTGGTTAATTGTAAAATGAGCTCAATACATTCAAAATAAAAACATTTTTTTAAACAAATCATCACTAGAATGTTGTATTAGATTAACATCGTTGGTAACAAGACGACTGCTAATGAGGATCACGCATGCAGTTCTTCTGTATGGATGCGAAATCTGGGCAGAAGCGCTGAAGAAAAAATTTTATCGCAATAAGATGGCAGCCGTGCAAAGAAGATCGGCACTTAGGGTGACTTGTGCCTATAGTACAGTGTCGGAACCAGCTGTGCTGGTTATTGCTAGTATCCCCCCTATCGACCTGATGGCAATGGAGAGGAGGATTATATTCCAGAGAAGGGAAGAAGCCAAAATTAAGGACGAAGCTAAAGAGCAAAAATAACTCTGGCAGGAAAGATGGCAACAAGAGACCAGAAGGAGATGGACTGCTGGCTTAATTACCAACATTTCCAAATGGATAAACCGACCACATGGGGAGGTGAATTTTTATATGACCCAGCTGCTGACTAGACATGGGTGCTTCCAGGCATACCTGGCAAAAATAGGAAAAGTGAAAAGCCCAGTGTGCCCATATGACGATTCCGTGTTGGACGATGTTAAGTACACATTTTTCTTCCGTGTCAGATGGGCGGAAGAAAGACGGGACATCGAAGAAAGAATTGGCTTGCTTAAACCGGCCAATATTGTAATAAAGATGATAATAAGCGAGGACTCGTGGAACCAGGTTCAGCACTATGCCGAACGTATTCTACAGCAAAAGATTAGAGAAGCCAATGTATAAAACTGTCTCCAGGCAGTAAGGAAATGAAGAAGCCTGTTATGGTCATTTAAAGGCATCCACTCTGAAGTAATGCAGCGGTCCCAGAGTGGAGGTACTGCCTGTACATAAAATGGAGGTTAGGGTTTAGTGGGTAGTTACCGGATGAACCGGGAGTCCCACACACCAGGGGCACATGCTCCCCCTGATGGTGCCGTATGCATTCCCCCTTCCATCCGGAAAAAAAAATACATCGTTGGTAGTGATTGCATGTTCTGAAGATTACATAAGGTTAGCTTATATTCCCAGAGAAGGACAGGGAGATTCTTGGTGTGTTATGAAACCGTAATGCATATACTGTATTTATCTTCTGAACCATTTGTTTCTATCTTACTTGTTTAATAATTCAGTAAACCCTTAAATGTTTGGTGACTCTATTGATACCTATTGCTGAAGCTCTGCCTCACCGATTTTAGGGCTGTTTCTTTTAAATGACAGACAATATTGTCATAATTATCAAAAAATTGTGAAATGTCAATTTTATTTCATCGGTATATTTATAAGGGCACTTTTTGAGTTTTTTTGATTTTAGATTAAAACCCTATTGATACCTATTTCTGAAGATCTAAGAGGCCGATTTCAGTGCTGTTTGTTTTAAATGACAGAAAATGTCATTATCAAAAAATTATGAAATGTCAATTTTTATTTCATCAGTTTATTTATAGGAACACTTTTTGAGTTTGTTTGGTTTTATTTTAAAACTCTATTGATCCCTATTTCTGGAGTTTGATACTTACCGGGCTGGATTTTGTGGTTTTCTTTTAAATGAAAGAAAATTATGGAATTATTATTTTTTTTAAATATGATACGATTGATACAAATTTCTGAAGATTCATTTTGCCCTAGGACATTTTTCAATCGACCTCGGGAGGCTTTTTTTGCTAGTACAACATAAAATTTGTTATACAGGGTGGCTATAAATTTTTGGAAATATTTTAAAGATTAAATAAGTAAATAAGCAACGTAAAAAGATGGAAATTGTTGTGTTAAATAGCAAATTTAAAATAGTTTTATCTAGTAACTGAAAAATAATAATTATACAAATTTCAGTGTAGCTAAATTTAATGGTTATAAAAAGTCAGTAAAATCTCAGCTAAACTGTCAGTATAATTTATCTTCTGAACCATTCTATTCGGTACAATATAAAATGTGTTATACATTGTGGTTATAAATTATTGGACACATTTAAGATTAAATAAGTAACAACTAAGCAACGTAAAAACATGGGAATTGTTGTGTTAAATAGCAAATTTAAAATAGTTTTATCTAGTAACTGAAAAATAATAACTATACAAATTTCAGTAGCTAAATTTAATGGTTATAAAAAGTCAGTAAAATCTCAGCTAAACTGTCAGTATAATTTATCTTCTGAACCATTCTTTTCTATACATCATTTTTCCCGTACCCAAAAACATATAAAACGTTACCCCACACTGTATTTTCAAAAAGTTGACCCAATATTCGAAATTTTTACCCAAAAACGTGACCCCAACGAGCTGTGATTCACACTAGAAAGCTCAAAAGCTTTTCAACTCTCCGCAATAAAATTACGAAGATTTTGGCACCACCAGAAGTTTTGTGAGTGCATATATCGTGAACAGACAGACACACAAAAAATGATCGCATGATTTCAATACTTCTGCATTTTAATGCGAGCCAAATTTAACTGATCCACACAGTGTCAGTAATTGGCACGACATTAATTACAAAGCAATTTCTAAATGTGCATCCTCTAAACGCAATTGAAAATTTTGGGTAGCAAATAATAATATTTCTTTAATGCCTTGTGATTTTGCTTACTCTGGAATTTTGTTCTCATTATTGTTCAGTTTGAAATATTTTTACAGTAGGCTAGTTCTTAACAAAAATATTTCATTTACATAAAAAAAATAAGAATAAGATATATAAAGATAGTATAACCCTTTCCAACACGCAACTAGGCCACACGAACTACAATGTCGGGCTGGCCCCGACGTTACTATGACAACGTACTATGATTGCATTTCGACGGACGTAGTTACTTTGATGACCTCTAGGGTTGACCTCTAGTTTAGTTTCTTTGGTAAATAAATCCTATAAAATGTAATGTTTACCGTCTTTGGCCGCTCTGTAAACAGCTGTCTGCTCTCGCCGTTGTTTGGTTACTACTTACTACGCAATGTTTTCATAGTGAGCCTTTTCCATTTCTTTCCAGTCTTTTTATTTGCTGAGTATTTGAATAAGAATTTTTACTAAATAGTTATTAGGTATCAAATTGAAAGTGCGTTGCACATAAAGTATTTGATTTTTTCTGTTTATATTTTTAGCTAATAAGATGTTTTGAAAAAAGCTACTTACTAGTTGTGACCTAAATAATGCTGTTGCTAAGCAATAAAATAAATACATAAGGCAATTTAGTACAGGTTGTTGTCAAAACTATTTTTTTTTAGAAAAAACTTGTTTTTGAATTATTATTTGTTTATAAAGTATCATTGTGTCTCAAATATTTGTAAATCACTTACTTTTGTTTGTAAGGATATAGACAACAGAAAACAAATAACAAATATTCTTCTTTCAGTTCAAAATATGTCCAAAATTCTTGTTATTTCCTGTTTTTGGTTACAAATTTGTATTTGTTCCAATAAATAAAAGAAGGTATATTTGAAAATAAAAAAATATGTTTTATTTAATACCAATCTATACTTTAGTCATAGAAGAAACTAAAAAAAAAGACATCAGCCTTTTAGAAATGAGAGAGATACTTTTTTTGGAGTAAACAAATTAAACAAGCAATTTTTGATCAAAATTTAATGGTGCTGATAGGGAATCAATGCCCCCAATTAATAAATAGGATGAGTGGAAAGGTTTAATGATATTCGTAATTCATAATATTTATAGAAACCAGAAATACAATTATAATTTGTAGTAATTTTTATTAGCTTTAAAATATAATAATACTAAAAAAAATCATTAATTAGTTTTTTGAGTTATATCAAGTCAAAAATGTATACGTAAAGTGCTTTTTCACGTCTGTGTTGACTTTTGTAGATTGTTCC
>JAGFPH010005378.1:54382-84843 GCA_018207615.1 Philaenus spumarius | reverse complement strand
ACCCTTCAATACTTCAATTATTGAGCTGCACACTTCTGGAATTATCTTTGATATTATTTGGGGTGATACTTTAAACAAGTAATGCAGGCTTTTAAAACTGTCTCCTGTTCCTAGGAATCGTAAGGTTATGGCTAAACGTTCATTCGGTGGTATTGCTTTCCTCCACTTTGTATCTTTCTTAGCAATCAAAGGTGTTACTTTTTCCTGGAGTGAACTAAAATCTTCATTAGACATTCTACAGAAGTTTTGGAATTGTCCAGAAGGCTCTTTTAACAAATCTGCTAATAAGTTTGTACCGCTGTACCTAAAATCAGAAACATGCGATAATTTTTTGTTTATTTGTGGACCGATTGTGATTCGATTTGGTATAAACATGTAGGGCTGAATTAATCAAGAGTTAAGTAAGCTGAGTACGCAGGTTTGCTGCGACGGGGGATTTTTTAAATTTAAATGTAAGCTATTGTTACCATCCAAAAGACTAAAACAATGTGGAATGTGTACTGGACTCAAATAAAATGGATGGCACATACAGAAAGTTTATAAAAGCAAAATATACCAGACACAAGTCTTACCTTAATTCCGAAGTCAAGATATCTGAAATTTTCTTTGACAGGTTATTGGATAATTACAATTAATGTACACACTTATAAAAATAACATGAGTTTATTAAGAAAAATTAACACGCCCTTAACATAAAAAGAATGAAAATTATATACGCCCCGAAATGACAGATTGATTTAATTAATTCCCATCCTTACAAAATTAAAGAAAAAAAAACCCACCCTGTATTTATTTATATTATTTAATTAAAGACTTATGAAAGAAACAACAAAGAAAATTGGATCATTGTACACATAATCTTAACCTCTATATCATACAAAACTGCTTATAAAATAAAATGGTATGTTATAAGTTGGCCAACGTTTATAAAAAAAATATGCGCATTGTATGTAATAAAAAAACTGCAATTCCAAAAGGTATAAACAAAATAAAATAATGTAAAATTGTGTACTTAAAGTATTATAAGAATCATGACGTCATTATAATTAAAAGAAATTTTGATTTTTGACTCTTGGAGTCCGTAGTTTCAAAATAGGTACCTCACCACCCTATTATTTAATACATAACATAAATACAAGAACAACCTACTATTCTAATTACATGGAAAGTTAAGTACCCTTTTTATATTACTAAAATTCACTGACTTTGGTTAACTCATTATAAGTTCATACTGATTTAAAATAGCCTGTTTCTGTTTATTTTTATAAAGAGTTATTGATCAACCGAATTCACTTAGTTTAAGACAGCGTAGAAATAAGTTGTAGTTGCGGAGGTGGAATCACATTTTATTGCAGTTGCATATTGATAAGAGTTGAACTAAGTAGAAACTTGTAGCAGTAACTTAAATCAGGGAGTTAAACCCGATTTTCTCTAAAGAATCAGAACATAATATAGGCATTAGTTACTTTATATAGCCAAAGATAAAATATTATGTCAGAATGAAAATACAGCACGTTTACAGCAGGCATGTTGTAATTTGGCTTGTTGTAAACTGTTTGAACGTGCCGATTTGGTCTAATGTGACGTTATAATACATAAGTTTCACTTTAGTTTAATATCAAGGTTAACTGTCACAGAGTTACTCTTTGTTTCTGGCAAACTGAAACAAATATACTGTTTTTAATTGACTGGCTGAATTATACTTTTACAGGAACTCTTTAAAGCACAAAATATAACTTGTAGCTAATCACACATGGGTTCACTTTAGTTTAAATTATGTATTTTTCCAGGCTAACTATAAAATCTCTGTTTAGACTATTTAATAGTTGAGAAGGTAATTTTCATAACCCCACATGTCCCAAAAAAATTTTTTTTTAGATATTGACTGTTTCATATTTGTCATTTGAAAATATACATACTTTCATGTGTAGAAGTGAGCAAAACCCCACATTTACATTTTAAATATTAATTATAAAGTTAGTGTTTAAAGCAAAACCCCACATATAATCCTCTATGGTTACAGCAGAACCCCACATTTCCTTTTGTCCAATGAGGAGCAGGAATTCGAGTCACGTGACCTTGTTTGTCTGTGTTGTTGTCATCTGCCTTCACTAGTTGTTTGTTTGAGGTTAAGAGTGTGTCAGTTATTTAAGTGGAGTGTCTAACAACTAAGTAATATGAGTTTAAATCAAAATAATGTCGTTAATGAATTAGTGTTAGTTAGTAAAGCGAGTGTTGGGTCGAGAAAAAGACAAAAGACAGTTCCAAAGCGTCAATTACTTAAGAAAAAGAGATATACTGCTCCTTCTGGTGGTTGTGTTTTCGTAGGTTGCACACATAAAGGTACTGTTTTTAAATGTTATGAATTTCGTCCTAGAGACGCTGTAACTTTTAGAAAAACTCTCTACTCTAAACCTGAAAAAATATACCAAGACCAATTGGTTGGTAGATTTATTACCACTAAAACAGTTCATCGCCGTCGATCTCGGTAATCTTGCTTAGGCCTAGGCCTACCACAGCCAAAAACAAAACCGAAATCAACTTCAGTTACCTACAGATTTCCACTGGCTTCTGGGGGAAGTGTAACTGTATGCAAAGCTTTCTTTTTACGCCTTATGCAGTTCACCCCAGAAAGAATAAGATGTATCATATCGAAGCTTAAAACCATCAAAGGGTTGGAAGATAATAGGGGGGGGGGGGCGACAGAGTAAGCCAAAGATCTTTCTCTAAAAAGGAAGCAGTACGCCAGTTTATTAGAAACCTAAAAGGCACTGAAAGCCATTTTAATCGAAAAAAATCAAAAAGAATCTACTTAAGTAGTGATCTTTCAATTAGAAAACTTCACCAAATTTATAATGCCAGTGAAGAAAACCCACAACTACATGTCAAGATATCAATGTTTTGTAAAATATTTTGTGGGGAATTTAATATAGGTTTTAGATCTCCCGCCTCTGATATTTGCGGTTACTGTGCCATGATGGACTATAAAATAAAAAATGCTTCAGTAGCACAAAAGCAGGCACTTTTTGCTGAAAAAAGAATACATAAGAAAAGGGCCAAGTGTTTCTACGACTTGATGAAAGAAACCAAAGAAGGGGAAAAAACTTTGTGTTTTGACATGCAGCAGGTCCAACCACTACCCAGAACACCAGTCCAACAGGCTTTTTATGCTAGGCAACTAGGACTTTATAATGTTTGTGTGACAGATGTGCAAACAAACCAACAACCATGTTTTTATATCTGGACAGAGGAGCAAGTAGGGCGTGGTTCGACTGAAGTAGCCTCTGCTCTTTTAGCTTACCTCAAATCTGACGACCTGTCACAAGTTACCCATTTGAGATTGTTTTGTGATGGCTGTACAGGGCAAAACAAAAACAATCATGTGCTTCATACCCTCATGTACTTCCTAGCATCCCATGTTGGTAGCTTAAAATATATAACAATTACCTTCCCGGTGAGGGGGCATTCTTTTTTGCCAGCTGACCGAGTTTTCGGAAGAGCCGAGAAATGATTAAGGAAAAAACCAACGGTCATTACTAAGGAAGAGTACTTTGAAGAATATAAAAAAGTTGGAACTGTGAAGATACTTGGTACTGATTGGTCTCTTAAAGATGTCAAGTCCCTTGATAAATCGTTGAAACATCTGCCTAAAATCAGCGATACGAAAAGAATTTTCATTAATAAAGTTGTGAAAAAGAACAAAGTTCAGATTTTGGTCAAAGGAAATGAATTCTACCGGTTTGAACCGGATCTTATAGAATATAGTCTTCTGAAGAAACATATGAATTGGGCGAAGATATTGGAAACTCCTCTTGAAGATATTCCGCTAGTTCACCTCGTTAGTGCAGCAAAAAAAAAGGATGTAAATGAACTATTGACTATTCTTTTTGAACAAAATTGGCAAGAAAATGTAAGCCTTCAATGTTATAAAGATATTATTGTGGATACTCCTTCAAGTCCTGAAGAAGAGGAAGAAGTTGTTGAGTGTGACTGCTTAGAGGAAGACTGTGCACATCACTTGTAATAGACTAATATTACAGACTATTCGTTTCCAGAATTTTGTAGTACTTATCAATAACAAAACGTATTTTTATGCTCTTAATGTGAATTAAATGTTTTTTTTACTTTGTGTACAAATTTATAAAACATTTTCTAATTCATAGCAAATGTAACCTAACCTAACTAAACTAGCCCCATTCTATTTTCCTTTAAAACTAACCTACATTTTACAAGAGTGGTTAAATCAAAACCCCACATTTACAATTGTGTTTTGGTCAAAACCCCACATGCAGCGCGTTTTACAAGCATAACCCCACATCTACAAACTTATTTGTAACATTTTAAGGTTATTATTAATTTCTTTCTACAAATATGTGTGTTTTTTGGCTCAAAAATTAGTATAGATTCATAATAATATTACATCAAAATGTCTTGGTAACAAAATGTATGAAAATCAGTTTTCTGGCTTTTCTGAAAAATTAGTCAACATGGACATGTGGGGTTATGAAAATTACCTCCTCAGTTGTAGGCTTTACAAAATATGAAAATTTATATGGTTAATTAATTCACAAATTGCTTCTTGCAAAAATACAATAGGTTATACTTAACAAACGGCAACTAATACTAATAACATTTCAAATTATGGAGAAAATTCAGATATCCGTGAGACTAGATGCTACATATTAAGTAAAAATAGGTATTTTACCTGGTATACAGCTATTAACTCATCTTGTAGAGAAAGAAAATACTACATTTTGTGTCGCACAAAGCAAGACATGACCTACGGCGTATCGTTCGATTGACGGAATGAAGACAAAATGGCTAACTTAGCCAATCGGCAATCTCGCGCACGAGAGTCCAGTCAGTGCTGCCGGCTGTGAGTCAAAGGTGTATTACAGCCCCTGCGGTGAAAGGTGTATGTAACCGCAAGGCATGGGTGTAGGTCAAGAAGAGGTAATCGCGCTAAAGTAAGGTGAACGCTACACTATTAAGCTGTAAACTGTATACGTAATGAAATTTATAAAACATTGGGTAAGCTGTTCTATATTATATTATAGCTTAATGTAATTGCAACTCAAGTAGTAAATATTCAATGAGAAATATGTCATTTTACCCCGAGGAATCGATTGGCCACTTGACCTATTTCCCAACATTCCGAGGGATAAGAAACATTTCTCTCGAGGTGTATATACTATTTTTCATAAGTACTAAATATATATGTAAACAAAGATTTATTAATTATTTCACAGGACATATTTTATTGATCCGCATGGCTATCTGATTCATTATCAACATACATCCACTGTCTTCACAATTCAGTTATTATTTACAAAGTACTTAAAGGCTTCTACTACGATTTACGGACACCGCCCACCATCTCCTTCTTCTAGGTTTCCTTTTCATTTTTAGCAGTAAATATCCTCCAGTTAAAATTATAAAAGCGTTATACGCAAGAAGAGCATCATCGACATCGACATCCATGTTGACGATTATTCGCTATTCCCAGAACGAACACGTGCTTGGAAAACCTCACATGTGTGTAGACGTCTGCTCGTTAATCGGCAAATAGCAAGACAACTAGTTCGCCGAACGTCAAACATTCGGTGCATGCCGAATAACGCATGTGTGGCGCCGGCTTTACACATTTCTCCGGCAGATGTCAGTCGCTTCTAACTCGTGCTACAGTGACTAGATAGAGACAGTGTGGCCAAGTGAGGTCTTGTTTCCTATTGGCCGGCAGCCATGTTTTTCCTAAATTCTTATCTGTTTCTATAATATTTGTTAAATTTTTTGCACGAAAAAACAGAATACACTTTTTAAGAAGAAACACGGTTTTTATTATTTAATTTCAATGTAAATATCAAACTGTAACAATTAAATCGCTTGTTTTCCCCTTTATAAAAAAAACAAAGAGGTCATTTCTCTTATAATTACAAAGAGATATAACACTAATTTTTACATTATAATTCTGAGCAGATGACATTACTTTTAGGAAAAACATGGCGGCCACTTTCATATGGCCACACTGTCTCTGTCTAGTCACTGTAACTCGTGCGTCGCTTCTTCGAGCGTCAGTTCGTCTCCAAAGTTGACACACTTGGCGGATAACGGCTATCAGCCGTCTCGCAAGCGGTAGTGTTGCTTCTTTTGTTGAGCTCAGACAAAGAAATGTAAGTACTTTTTGATTTTTTTCAGCATTGTTATTGGTAGATAATAAAGTAGTTTTGTGTTTTTGAGTAGGATATTTGATAAAGACCTGTAATTTACTTATTATCTTGTTGTGATTGAGTTTTACCTACTCACATTTTGAATAATATTTGTTTGGGCCTTACACTGAAATACCTTACATTGAAATTATATTTTAGATTATATGTTGGGAATAAAACATGTCAAGTGAGGAAAATCACATTACTTTCCTTACCCACATGCAAAGTAAGATCTTGGAGGGGAGGTGGGGGGTTAGGGGAGAGTGGGCATAGTTGATACACAGGGATATTACACTTATGATATTTTAATAATGCAATAATTTCTAGTGCTAAAGTTGGTACCACTGAAACAGCTGATGACCAGCAATAACTCAAGTGAGTTTCATCTACAAAGCTTTCATAGTTTTGGAGGGAAATAAAGTTTGTTGTTTTTGGCTGGTGAGAGTAAATTTTTAAGGTAAATGAAAGTTTATTATATAATTTGTGTACTTGATTATAATCTTAATGTTTTGGTATTGTTTAAAAGAGTAGGCTATTAGCTACAATTCAATGTATTAAGAAAACACCAGCATTTCATTACTAACCAAGTTATTAGTAAAAATATTCAAAATGGCTATCTGGGGATACTTGATACATAGTTACTGGGGATAGTTGATACGTATCAAGTCTCCCTTTATCCTATAAAATAACTAAGTCATCATTAATAATAAAATACAATATATATTTTTTATGATATATTATGTTATGAGTTACTAATTTGTTACTACTAAATATGTAACCTTAGACTTGCAAAATGTTTAAACTTTTATAAAACTTAAGCCTATAGGCCTAATACTGTTATGATATTTTTTACAGTAAGATGCCACAATTGTATATGAGAAAGGAAAGCATTAAACCAAGAACTCCTGTCCTACCTGACAACATGGAACAGGCAGTGAAAGAAGTTCTAGAGAAGGATACATTAAGGGCAATAGCTTTAAAATTTAGTATCGATAAAATGACCCTCTCAAGGTATGTTAAAAAATTTCAGTCAAATAGTGAAAACAGATCGTTTAAAGCAAATTATAAAATCAGGCAGGTGTTTACTGACGAAGAAGAAATTCTTTTAAAAGATTATATAATTAGATCATCTAAGCTCCACTATGGACTTACTAGAAATTGTGTTTACAAACTAGCATATGATTTTGCAGTAGCGAATTCAAAACATTATCCTGCTTCCTGGGATGCAAATAAAAAAGCTGGTGTTGACTGGCTGAGAGGGTTTATGAAACGGAATCAAGACTTGTCACTACGTTCACCTGAATCTACAAGCCTTTCAAGGGCAAGTAGTTTTAACAAAACTAAGGTATCCATGTTTTTTAATAACCTCAAAACTGTTTTGGAAAAAGAAAAGTTTACTGCAGTTGATATTTGGAATGTGGACAAGACTGGGTTAACGACTGTCCACAAACCACCTAAAGTCATTTGTAAAAAGGGAGAAAAACAAGAAGGTCAGATTACCTCTGCTGAACGAGGTACTCTGGTAACTGTGTGCTATGCAATTAATGCAATAGGTAATTCTATTCTACCATTCATGGTATTTCCTCGAGTTAATATGAAAGAGGTTTTTGTAAAACGTGCGCCTCCTGGAAAATCTGGTGCTGCACATCCTAGTGGATGGATGACTAGTGACAATTTATTTTTATTTTTACAACATTTTATCAAGTATACCCGTTGTAGTGTAAACAAAAAATTGTTACTTTTAATGGACAACCATGATAGCCATATTTCATTGGCTTCTCTAAATTTGGCAAAAGATAACGGAATAGTGTTATTGACTTTTCCCCCTCACTGTAGCCACAAGCTGCAGCCACTTGACCGAACAGTGTATGGTCCACTTAAAAAATTTTATAATGCTACAACAAATGAGTAGATGCTGTCTAACCCCGGAAAGACGCTGTCAATTTACGACATAGCTGATCTATTGGGAAAATCATTTCCTTTGGCATTCACTCCAAAAAATATTTGCAGTGGTTTTCAAGTGGCTGGAATTGTACCTTTTAATGAGCTTATTTTTAATGATGACGAATATTTATGTTCATTTGTAACAGACAGACCTGTTGTTTTTGGCAATGATGAACCCACTACTTCAACATCGTTAGGACCATATGAAAAAAAACATTCCTTTGTTTGTAACTCCATCAAAAGCAATAGAAGATAATCTACAACCTACATCACCTGCTAATAGTTCTGCAACACAAAATACATCATTTATAACCAAAACAGTTATATCACCTTAAATAATAAAGCCATTTCCAAAAGCTGAACCTCGTATATAAAAAGGACGTAAGCGAGGTAAATCAACAATACTGACAGCTACACCTGAGAAAATAAGACTTGAAGCAGAGTTATTAGAGAGGAAAAATAAAAATTGAAGATTAGGCCTACAGTTGTAAAAATTATTTTTCCAAAAAAAAAGAAGAGGTTGTTTAACCCGGGAGGGGTCGCGTGAGCGAAAGTTACATGAGAGGTCGCGCTGGGTTGTTTAGACCAGGTCTATTAAAATGCAGAGTTTTATAATAACACACAAAGCTTTATTTCGTATCTTATGATTATAACTAAATTAAACAGCATTATGTCTATTTCCTATGAAATATTAGTAAATAAGATCAATTAATAAAATATTTATACATACAAAAAATTACTAAAATTTTAAAAGTTAGTCGTCGTATTTCTTTTGAATTATTTGTAAGATTAATTATTTGAAAAAATATATAAGAAACATGACTAAAAATCGTATAAAGAAGACCTATAAATGCTTCAATTTATGTTTTCGAATTATCTCTGGCATCTCTGGGTCAGGAATAGCCTGGCCTAAAGTTTTCAATGCGTTGATTTGTGTATTTTACTATGTCGTCTATTACGTCATCTGTGAAAAACCACTTTCCATGATTGAACACATGAATGAATGTTCACATTACGCCTCACTCTTGGAAGTCGCCGAACCAAATTGTGTTCGCCTGTTCGTCTAGTAAGGGTGGACAGTGAATGGTCCACTTACTAACTTTATCTTTACCGATTTACTCAGGCCCTGTCACAGCAGTAACTTCGTCATCGTCTCCAGACTGTTCTGATTGGCTATCATCTCCTTGAATCTCTAAATGATCCTCATCATCATCATCCGAAGCCGGTTCATCAATTGATTGGATTAGTGATTCGTCTGAGAATAAGTGCCGCCTTATTGTTCCTGGGTTCACGATTCTTTCTTCTTCACGTTGTTCCTCTTTTTCAACACTGTCTAAGAGCCATAATAGTCTTTCCTCTTCACCCGCATCCATCACAAACAATAAAACTACAATAAACACTACAATCTAATAAAATATTAACAACAAATATAGGAAAAACTTAGTTTTCTTGGTCACACAATCACACACAATCGGCACGCACGAGGGGTCGCGCTGGGTGTTTTTGACACAGGCGCCTTTGGAAGCGTAAAGAACACTGACTCGCAGACAAAAGGAATGGCTACAACTGCAAGGATGTGTTGTGGAAGAGTCCATTTGAAGGTACTGAGAAGGAGGAACTACTCGCTTTCATAGTTGCAGCGTTGTGACCTTAAACACATATGAGTGGGTCGAAAAGACCAGGCGCGACCCCTCCCGGGTTAAGAAAAAAAGATTATGAAAGTTCAGAATCTGATTCATCAGCATATTCAATTAAAAGTTGTAGTTCAACTTTTACTTTAAGTGGCAAAGAAAGTGAAGAAGAAAATTACCAATTAAGAAAACCCAAGTTAAATGATTGGGTTGTAGTTAAATTTTGTAGCAAGAAGTCTGTGCGACGATTTATAGGCCAAATTTTAGAACCAGCTCAAGATGGTTGGTCAGTTAGTTTGGACAAAAAATTGAGGGATTAAAATTTAAATGGCCTGTTAATGATGACATATCAATCATTGAAGACAATCAAATTGAGATGATACTAAAACCTCCAACTATAACAATTAAAAATGACAGAATCACAAGTTTTAAATTTAAAATGCAATTTCAAGGACTACTGATAGAGTAATTGGATCAGAACAGGCAAAAAATATGTATTCTAATATTATGTTCCTATTTGTAAATTATAAATAAATGAAGGGTAACGGGAAAAAACGATCAGAGTCCAATTTTTTTAGAAAATAATATAGTGGTGCCATCTTTTAAATAATAACTGAACAAAGGGAACCATTGTATGGTTTGGGAAAGAAAGATAAAGGGAAGAAAATAGTACGGAAGAAAATAAAGGGAAAAGATATGAGGTGCCGGGAAAGAACGATTATAGTCCATGCGCTGACGGCTAACAACAATCAGGGTTCAATGATATACACGTGGACTTGAGCAACTCTTGTCAAATAATGTAAAGTTATTAAGAATGTGTATTATTGGTCAATTCGTTTCTATTTTTAGATCAGGGGTTGGACTTTCTAAGAATTATGTGTATTTTTGGTCAATTCGTTTCTATTTTTAGAACACGGGCTGGACTTTCTAAGAATTATTGTCTGTAGACATTGTATTTTGTGAACATGTAAAACTTCATTTTAAAGTGTCAGTTCAATCAGTGTTCAATGATATTTCGTGAAATAAAGTTGTGTAGTTGTTTCAGTTTGTTAATTTTTTTATTTCTTCAGTAACGTCAACTGATTTTAGTGATAGTGATACTTTTTGGCCAAAATAAGTTATACAAAGTCATACAATGTGATGAAAATTCAATGTCATTAAGTAAGTCAGAATTAAGTAATGCTACCTACGTTTTATGATTTGTTGAGTATTTAATAAAGTTTGTCTTTCTAAATGTTGCGTGTGAACTCTCTTGGAGAACTGCCAACTCAAACCACAATCGTCCATGGTGTTAAAATAGCGAAAACAACGAAAACAACTTGTTAATGAGAAAAAATGTTAGGGATGGCTAACAGCCGTCTCACGAGCGCTGCCTTGGGTCAAGGGGACGCGAGCGGATGAAGGTTAATAATATGACTCCTCCTAAAAGTAAACTGTGGGATAACTTCCAGAAGAAAGATTCCAAAATAGCCACCTGCAAGATTTGTTTGAGAGAGGTAAAGTACTCTGGAAATACTAGCAATCTCTTAAAGCATTTGAAAATTAACCACAAAAGTGTTATGCAAAATAATGAACCTGCATCAAAGGGTGACAGAGCTTAATAAAAGGTAGGCCTATAGGAAGCGTCATGGTTAGTAGACCTTCCACCTCCTATTTCGCCTCTACATCGCAACACAGCTTAGATGAAGTTGAGATTAGTCTCGATGAAAGCACAAATACCAGTGTTGATCCAGTTAAATTTAATACCAATGTTGCTCCAGTTAACTTAGAAACTGAGAAACTGGTTTTACCTTCACCAATTGCCTTCACCAAGGCTAGTGCTTTCGCTGTAGGTGGTATTTGCTACTCAAAAATTGTCAATAGTATTCTCTATTTTATTTGTAAAGACAACCGCCCATTTGCAGTGGTTGAAGGTAAGGGCTTTAAACGCCTAATACATGAGCTTGCCCCCACATTCAAGATTCCATCAGTAGACTTCTTAAAAAAAACAGCTTACCAATAAATACGAAGCTATTTCTACTAGAATAAAAACCAAGTTGAACAGAGCTACGCATGTTTGTCTTTCCTCAGATGTGTGGACTGAGACAATGGCTGAGAAATCGTACTTGGGAATGACAGCCCATTTTTTAGAGGGTAACAACATCGTATCTATTGATCTTACATGCAAGCAGTTAGATTTCAATCATACAGCTGACTATCTTAGTGAAAAGCTGAACAGTATCTTGTTTGATTGGGAAATTCCGAAGGATAAGTTAATCAGTATTGTCACTGATAATGGTGCAAACATAGTGGCAGCAGCTCAAATTGCTCTTCCAAATAAAGCAGATGCCTTCTTTCGCTCATACTATTAATTTAGTTACAACGGCGGCAGTTTCCCATCCTGATATAGTAGGAATAATATCAAAAGTAAGTAAGTAATATCGTCAAGTATATTACGAACAGTGTCAACAACTCGGACAAATTAAGAAAATTGCAGCTTGAAAGCTACGTTCCAGAAGGACATGTAAAAAAATGGTTCTTGATGTTAAAACGAGATGGGACTCGATGTATTACATGGTCCAACGATTTCTAAAACTATTGTCAATAGTAAGCCAAATGTTAATAAATGACACCACTAGCCCAGAAATGCCAACTGCGGTAGAAATTTCAGATCTACGAGAACTTGAGTTACTTTTGTAACCGTTTGAATTTGCTACTGCTGAAATATCTGGGGAAAAATATATAACTATATCAAAAATAATTCCCATGGTAAACTGCTTAACCACTCAGTTACAGAACTTTGATGCCACCATTACATCTTTGAAAGCGGTAAAACAATCTTTGGAAGCTGAAATAACAAAACGGTTCGGAAAGGTCGAGCAAAATTATCGCCTAGCCCTAAGCACTATTCTCGATCCCCGATTTAAGAATATACATTTCCAAACTGAAAGCTGCCTGCAAAGCTGAGGATACTCAGTCATCTGGGTGAGGAGGAAAAGGAAAAGACTGCCCCTGTGTTCGACTTCTGGCAAACACAACGAACTGGCCCAAGGAAAACACAAGACAGGAAAACAGGCTGATTTATCCGAGTTGACTTTATACTTTCCTAATCCTGTAGCTTCTTTAAAATCCAACCCACTTGATGTGTGGGAGGACATGAAAAGTGTCTTCCCAGCCTTATACAAACAAGCAAGAAAACATTTGCTTCACATGGTAACTTCAGTACCGAGTGAGCGGCTTTTCTCCAAGGCTGGCTCTACAATAAACCAACAACGAAATCGTCTGTCCGCAAAGTTCTGTGACAAACTCATTTTTTTAAACAGTGTTTCAGATGAAGAGTGGTTTGTGTAGATGTTTAGGAACAGCTCATAAGTCTTTACTAAGGTTTCAATGTTAATTCTATTATTTTTGTATGTCAAGTCAACTTTGAAAACAATCTCTCTAAATTGTAAAAAATAAAAGTTTATTTAGTCTTGCATCAAAGATCTGTGTGATTATTCCCACATCAATTATTTACTGTACACTGTTAGGTCATAAACATTTATAGGACTTAGTGCCTAGCCTAGAATATTGGTAAGGAGGTGTATTCTAAATTTTAGCAAGTTCACTATATATGTTTCCAAAAAGACATAAAATGAAGCCTAATTTTGTTCTAAATATACAAAAATATAATACACAAATGATTTAGTAAAAATGTCTTCTAAAAACTAGAATAAGGTGTGGATGCGAATTTAAAACTTTAGCCATTTAGACTAGATCACTAAAAAACAAAATATGTTTCCAAAAAGGCATAAAATGAAGCCTAATTTAATCAAACATATAATGCACAAATTATAAAGTACGTAGGCTATTCTATTATACTGCCCTGCTAAGCACAGATGTGGTAACTGACATTTTTTGCGATATTGACTTTTTTACATTTTGGAAATCTGCATGACTTTGAGAATACGGTAACATATGACAAACAATTTTTTTTTAAATTGTATCGACCATTTAAAACGTAATATTTTTTGCTATCTACAGTTTTTCGCATTTTACTAAGGGAAATCGTGGTAACTAAAGATGACCAATGCATTTTCGCCGTAACTACAAAAGTTACTACAAACTGGCTTAGCAAAACTCAGATACCAAAAACCAGCTTAGCAAAAGGTTAGATACCAGAATTTGGGTTAGTAATGATGGTCAACCACATGAACAGCTGTGTGGTTCTTTCTGCTAGGAGTCACATAACCTAAAACGTCCACTTTGTGTTTGTGTACTGTTACTTACAGTCAGTGTTTAAGTATTTATTTGCAGTGTAAACTTACTTTTATTTAAGTTAATTTGTTTAATAGTTTTATGGTTTTTGTTACATCTACTTAATATGTTAAACTGTTTTTGAAGATTGCCTAACAATGTTTAGTGCTAGTTTTATTAACGATCTTAAACGTAAAAGTAGCTGCAGAAAAGAACTGTTTGAAAATTTTTTACACTAAAAAGAAATTTCCAAGCTTACTTGAAAAGAAAGGCATGTTGAATATTATTTTTGATTTAGTTGAGTTCCTTAAACAATCCTACTTTCATATATTTGACCTCACACTGAATGTTGTTTTTCTTACTTCTAGGCCAAGGTCTAGGTTACATTTGAGTTGGTGATGCGCGATTGCGAGATGTTTTTACAATCGAGACAATTGCCATCGGTTAAAATAACAATCGAATCAACCATCGAGTCGCGGTTAAGTTTTACAATCGAGGTGTTCGATTGTTCAAGTCGATTGTGCCGCCCGATGGCCCGATGCTTAGCTAACGATGCACAGTCTCTCGGGTCCAGTGTTGCCAGATGTACGATAATTATCGTATTTGTACGATAATTTAACAATTTCCCCATAGGAAATAATTATGTACGATAATACGATAATTTTAATAGATGTACGATAACTTCTGTCGTTTGTACGATATTTCAATGGTATTCTCCAATATACCCATATTGGATCTCATTACTTTATATCAAAACTACCCAACACTAAATGATCAAGAAACCAGTATTCGATACAATGAGACAGTTTTTACCTATCACGAGTATGAGTATAAATAAACGTGATATAAAAGGCTTTGGCTATAGGCTTAGCGCCTAGGTGTAAATCTGTGATCTCTGGTCTTTGGTTGCCAAAAATAGTTTTCTTTCATCTTCCATCATTTCATTGTTCATTGATGCTTTTTGTATGAATGTGTATACAGTTTCCTAAGTTATAAACTTTTATGTATGTTTATCACGTTTTTGTGTTGGTTTGTTCCGTTTCGTTGTGCAATTAAGATTTTCAGGTTATATTTAAATTGAACATCATGACCAGTGATAGTGACAGTGACTTTAATGAAGATACATTAATTAGGCCTAGTACTAGTAAGGTCGGTGCATAAAGAGTCCCCTCTAGTATCAACAAAACTAATAGTTCTATTCTAATCAAAACACATCGACTCGACAGTAATGAATCATCGGTTATTTGTTGCAATTGCTTGACTCGGAAAACAATCGGTAAATCTGCGATTGCTTGACTCGGAAAACAATCGGTTCGTTTCACTCGGTTTACTTGCTATTACTGTAGACTATATTATAAGGTATACAGATACACGAGAGTGGGGGAACAATCGAGTCAAAGTGAAAACAATTGAGTGGACTCGAGATGTTTTAACAATCGAGACAATCGACTAAAACATCTCGCCATCGCGCATCACTAATTTGAGTTATTTCAAGTTTTCTTGAACAGCGTTAGTACTAAGTCTGCTTGCTGTCTAGGCCTATTATTTGTAATTACACAAAATAGGCATGCTGTCAATTGTAAGTTCAAGTAAAGTTCAGAAAGTAAAAAAAATAATTTTCTAAATTTGTTTGTTTGGTTTTGTACCGATTTGGTCCAGTTTTTCATATTATTTTATTTTTAGTTGGCCAGAAATGGCCTCAAAACGTTATAATTTTACACCTAGTTTTTTCAAATTTTCTGAGGGAGGACCCTCGGCCACTCCTTTGCACTGGATGGGTCCCAACCCCCCAGTCCCGTTTTTCTATCAGGGAAAGTTGGCAACCTTGATGTAAACTGGTTTTAATAGAAGATTGTAGTATAGATGAACTTCAGTTACCAGTTTCTATTAAAAGACATTTGAAAACAAATTTCAAAAACCATCTGATGCAAGTAAAGTACGACACTTTGTAATAAATTGATTGTAATAAATTTTCCAATCATTTTACTGTCATTCTTATTTTATCAAAAAACTACATTGAATCATCCTGATGAAGTGTCAATAATCTATACTTTGTTTAATTTACAAAAGAAGGAGGAAATCTTCTGATGACTCTCGAACTTCCCGTGACCAATATTGTACCGGACTGCGCAGAGTTGAAAGTTCTTGCTAGTTCTCCACATGTGGGACTCAACTCAAGGTATTGTTACATTTTAATGTTGTAAACTAAACTTAACTCTTTATCCACCTATTTCTACATTTTTTACTTTTTAAAGGGAAAACTTATTTGGTTTACACCAAATAAATCATTGGACTTTTTGTTTTGTGACTACATTATAAATGTAAGAAATATCCGTGTTGGCCCTAATTTTGCAAAATCAAAGATATTTTTAAACTAATCTTAACTTAATGAGTAAAATGGCAGTACATTTAACTTTGTATACTACATGGACATGGGCAATGTGCATCAACTCTGCGCTTGAACTTCCACCATGCAACATGAAAGTATTAGAATAATAATAATATTGGTAGCTACTGGTACACCTAAAGCAAATTAACTTTATAATGGTAATAATATGTGGTGTTGTTTACACCCCTGCAACGTTTTTTTTCAAAAAATAATAATAAAATTTTTAATGGAACAATCTAAAGGACATGTCCACAAGAATTTGACTTTACTTGTTTACCTTGTATAGAACAAGTAACTTTGCTGGTGCTCATAAACTAATAAGCCTTTTTTTACCAGTATTCATGGAATCCAGATTTTACAAGGAGAAAATATTCTAACCAGAACCAATCAAGTACCGGTGCCTGAGACAACCGCTGATGACCTCGAGATACAGTATGCCAGTGTTCAGGAATTCAACGATTACTTTAGGTAATAATGTTAGTAAACATTTAGGCCTAATTTTTTGTCCTTCGAAATTCTCAACAAATACTTATTTCATAAAACTCAGGGTGCTTGCATACCGCAGCCGGGATACAAGGATACTCGCTTTGTCGCTTACTGGATGGTTCAAATCAGCCAATCAGAAGAGTTTTGGATCAGATGGTAAGTGGGATGTAAAGCTTCTGATTGGCTGTTTTGAACAGTCTTGTAAGCCCTTGTAGGCTCCGGTATGCAAGTACTCTCAGAAGTTTGAGTGTTTACATTAAAAATGACTTTGCAGTTTTCATGTTTATTTTTATATTATTTATTTTTGTATTAATAACTTAAAGATATCTCAATCAATTATCTTAATTATCAATAGGTTCATCCTTTTACAGAGCTGATAATTGGAGTCAGTATACCTTCAACTAAATAACCCAGTGTTGAATCTCACAAACCTTACCGTATCTTACAAAGTTTCGCTTTAAATTACTCTCATAGTTGGCTGGAAAACGTTTGTGCACAAGGCATTGGCTCAAAGAGACAAAATAAGGCAAATTAAATAAGGTCTATGTTGTTTTAAATTTATAAATAACGTTTTCATTACTAAGCAAAAGTCGAAAGGTAATAATTGTAGCATAGTGGATGTAAGGCTGTGTGTATTATTTAGTTATTTGCTGTATGGCTTAATCAGAGGAGTGATGATGCATATTATCCCCACAATTCCCTTTGCAAAAGTCATGGTACTAATACTGGTATGCAGCTAGCTGGTAAGCCACAATCCAACAGTCAGTTTTACCAGTGATCTTTAGTGTTCGTTAAGCCGATGTAAAAATAATTGTGTAACCAGGGGCACATGGGTCTGGATGATTGTCACCAGAAGCTAAAACCAACCCAAAACAGACCCATCCAAACCCAGAAGTGGTGACCCAGACACTATCATCAACCAGATTGAAGTGTTGTATGTAATTATTCAATGAATGTAGTAAATGAACGTAATAAATATGACAAATTATTTTTAGTTACTGCTTGTTTCAGGTTGGCAGATGATCCTGCGGTTGATAATGAAGAGAGCAACTTGAACCTTGATGTACTGACAGATGAAGATGATGGAGTTTTGGTGGAAATACAAAATGTATTAGATGGCCATGAACAAACACTTAACAACATAGACAATGGAATAGAAGTGACTGCAGAAACAGTGGCTAAACCTGATATGTACGACACAGTAAATGACTTCACTAAAACTGGCTCAAGCAGAAAAAGAAGAAAATTTTTGCTTTCAAAGCTTGATAGGGAAAAAATGAAACAAGAAATCATAATAAAAGAACACAAAATTAGAGAGTCATGCCAGTGCAAAATGAATTGTAAAAATAGCATTTCTAAAGAACAAAGAACAAATATTAACAGCCAATTTTGGAATTTGACTAAAACAGAACAAAAAGCATTTGTGTTAGGAATAACAGAAAAAAGCCTGTGACAAGAAAAACTTTAGGTTGTGACACTAGACGAAAAGAAACAATTATATATTACCTAAAAAATGAAAACAACCACAAGATAAAAGTTTGCAAAACAATTTTTTTTGGCTACTTTAGGATACACTAAAAACAATGATAGAATAATCCAAACCATTACAAAAGAACAGAGTATTTCTCCAAAATCTGACAGTAGAGTAGGGAGAGAACCGGCAAATAAGGTAGACAGAACGGAGATCATTGAGCACATCAATTCTTTCAACCCGAGCATATCTCATTACAGAAGGGAGCATGCCCCCAACAGGTTAAACTTGCTAAACAATTACAAGAATGTTTCATGACTTTCAACGCAAATATCCCCACATTAAGTGCTCATATGAAGTTTATAGAGAACAAGTAGAAAATATGAAGATATCGTTTGTAAAACTCGGCCATGAAGAGTGTGAAATTTGTGAACATTTTAATATCCATGGTCATTCTAAAAGTGATCTACAAGTTGAGAATTGCAACGACTGCAAAACTTGGGAGGACCACATTAATAAAGCTAAAACAGCTAGAGAGCTATACGAAATTGATAAAGAAAACAATCAAGATGACACCGTTGTTTTCAGTGTTGACTTACAAAAGGTTATCATGCTACCCAGACTTGAAATGTTCAAAAATGTCATCTCCACTCAGTAGCTATCAGTGTATAATCTGACATTTGCTCCTGTTGGAACCAAGTCACAATCGAAAATTGCTGCTGTTCTTTGGCACGAGGCTTTGAGTGGTCGTAAGAAAGAGGATCTAATCAGCGCAACCCACAAGTTTTGCACATCTCCTGAAATACGTAACCAAAAACACATTGTTTTTTGGATGGACAATTGCAGCTCTCAGAATAAAAACTGGACTTAAATCTCAATGCTTATCTACTTGGTAAACTCTAAAGCTGTCTGTGCAGAAGGCATTACAGTTAAATACTTAGAGCCTGGCCACACCTTCATGTCAGCGGATTCGTTCTATCACTGTGTAGAAAAATCCCTAAAATGTAACATGAAAGGTAAAGTTTATGACTTTACCGATTTTGCTTCTGCTACTGAAATGGCATCTAAAAAGGTTAATGTTTTGCTTATGCAGCTCAATGATTTCGCTGATTGGCGGAGCCATTTGTCAACAAAGAAACTCACTAATGCTATTGACAGGCCCTTCATTCATGACATCGTTAGTGTTTGTGCTAGACGGGGAAGTCTTTTACTTGATTTTAAAACTGACTACAAAGCTGATCAGTGGAAGTCCTTAGATTATTTTCTAGTCCGAGTAACAAAACTTAGGGTGTTCAACCCAAAATCAAACAGATCCACAGAGGTATTTCTTTGCAAAGGAAAAATGGGATTTTGCAGTTGTTCAAAGGAAGGACAGGGATAGTTCCAATGAACAGGATCGAGTTTTGTGAATCATTGCCTACTACAAGTATTGGCGAAGAAGATGAGGAAAATGAGGATAATGCAGTTTAAAAATTCGAACTAATGTGGGCCAAAAATGTGTTTTAAGCTAAAACGTTTATTCTTACCAGTTCAGTTTTAAATAAAAAATGTTTAAGAAAAATGTGTTTGATTCTTTGTTTACCAGACTGTTTTATTTAGAAGGTACTAAAAAAAGGGATATGCTCTATTTTCTTTGACACAGAAGAGTAAGCCAAATTAAGTTTAAACTTTTAATCCTGAAAATAAAACATTGCCAAACTTAGCCAAATAGGCAACACAAACATATAATTAATATGTTTAACTGACTTTATATAACCAGTTTTGTAACACATTGTTAAAAGTATGTAAAACAATTACGAGAAGGCCAGGAATCTCTGACTGCCTAATTAATTCATTTGATAAACAATTTAGTGCCTTTAGCAAGTAAAGGGTCAACTGTTTTTTATCAGCAATAGTAAGAATAACCAATGTTTAGGAAAATACTGCTGATTGATAATGTTTAGTTACAGTGAACTTTAAAAGTCTTAAGCCTTTCTGCCCCTTACCTGCGAATCAACATAAAAACTTGGCAGATTTTGGCAGTAGTGTTGTAAATAAGGTGTTAAAACTATGAGTATATTTGCCAAAAAGGTACGGGTACAAAAAAACATAGGCTGATTGATTGTTCATTAGAGTTATACTCAAATAACGCTTGAAAATTCTATTCATCATTTATAAAAAATGTATTTACTTACAATCATTTTTATTTTACTTAATCATTTCAGGAGTTGGTAACTGACACCTAATAATTCAAAAGTTCATTTCTTTTATTGTAATAGGATCAGTGTGTTTTAAGTGCCATAGATGATCTTTAATGTTTTTTACTAATTATGTCAGATCATCTTAATTTTTTGACTTGCAGTTTTAAAATTATTGAATACTAACAGTATTTTTCGTTTGTTTTTGTAACACGTAATGCAGAAATTTTATTACTGATGGTACTGTAAAATAGTTAAAGTATTTTGTTGCATATAACTAAGTTTTTCTTGGAAAAAAGTTAAAGAAGTTAAAATAAATGTTTTATACAGTACTTAACTAAAAGAACATTGTTGAATTCAAATTTAAGTGTTAGTTGAAAGCAAAAAAACTACAGAATTTACTAAACTATAATGTACTTATCTACATTTTGCCAAGGGTGAATGTGGTATCTACACACATACCGCTAAAAGGCTTAGTAAAGTGTAGATACAGATTTAAAGTCTAAGTAAATCTATTTAAATTAAGCACAAAGAATACTAACCAAAAATGTAGTCATCTACACTTTGCTAGGGCTTAATGTGGTATGTGCGTAGATACCACATTAAGGCCTAGCAAAATACAGTACAAATAGCTTAGTAAATCAGCAATAAATAAAATCTGATATTTGCCATAACTGTTTTTTTATAGTTAAATATCATGAAAAGTAATAAAAACATATAGGAAAAGATTTAAAAAAATTTTGTTTACACAATGCAAAAGATTTGAACAAGATACATTACATAGTTTGGCTGCGGAAAGGTTTTGAAGTTTGTTTTCAAGTTTTCTCAAGTTTTAGGTTTTTGCAGATACCACATCTGTGCTAAGCAGGGCAGTATACTGCCCAGCTAAGGAAAAGTGCCGTATGTGCAAAATTTGACATATTGGGTTTAATATGTTTTCATATGTAAATTTTCACGAGGAACACGCTGGACTAGTCGAAAATGCCGTATCTGCAGCCGTTTTAAAGATATAAGCATAGCACTGATCGTATGTACACTGAATTTGAGGCATTTACTAAGCAAAACTGTCGTAAGTACTTACTACTAATCAAAAGAGCAGTATCTCCACTGGATTTACTGTCTTCTAGCTTAGCAAAATCACATGCGGCAGTTATGCTTACTAGTTTTAGAAGGAATAAGTTACTTATGGCATTCAGGCTTTGTTGTATGTTCAGATCTATGTTCAAACATCTATGTGACTAGTTGATCTATGTGACTAGTTGAGCTATGAAAAGGGCATTGCCAAGATGGCTAACAAAGTAACACTGAAATGACTAGACGTGTTTCATTGACCAAACCTAAAATACAAGTAACATGGCGCAGTCGGTATGATTTAACAAGGAAAAGGATTAGATTACAAGCTTCTAAACAATGGACTCTATAATTAAACCTCCAATTGGATTCAACTGTAATGGTAACGTAGCACTTAATTGGCAAGTCTGGAGAAAGCGTTTTGAAACCTATATTCTAGCTATAGGTGGAGAGGAGTTAAACGAAAAACGTAAGTGTGCTTTACTTTTACACATAATAGGTGAAAGTGTCGTGGAAATTTATGAGACATTTCCAGTAAAACGTGAAATTCTTGATCAGTTTGAAAATTATTTTGTTCCAAAAGTAAATGTGACCTATGAAAGACATAAATTTTTCATGTGCTGTCAAGAAACTAACATGACAATGGACCAGTATGCTAAAGAACTTCGCCAAAAAAGTAGTACTTGTGAATTTGGTAATTTAAAAGATAGTTTAATTAGAGATAGGATAATATGTGGTATGCAAAGTGATAACCTACGTGAAAGACTGTTGCGTGAACATGAGTTAACTCTAGATAAAACTTTAGAGATATGTAGAGCTGCAGAAATTTAAAAAAACAGGTTCAAACAATGGGACTTAAAGAAAGTTCAATAGATAAAATAAATTTTGATCAAAAAACTAATTTTAAACAAAACCGAACTGTACATAACCTAACAAAAGATTCGAAATTAAATAGGGCTAATGTTAAACCTAATTATTATAACAACAAAAGTCAGAATAAACAATATGAGTTTTTGTGTCGTAATTGTGGCTATACACATTCAATAAATAAATGTCCAGCATATGGAATTTATGTAAAAAGAAAAATCATTTTGCAAAGAATTGTAAATCAGTAGGCCTATCAAAAAATAATTATAGAGGACCTAACTATAGGCCTAAAGCTCATGTTCATAATGTAAATAATAGTCTAGATATTCCAAATAATAATGAATATGATGAAACCTTTTTAGGTGTAATAAATGTATTAGAAAATAAACATTTGTCGAAGCCAAATAGTAAATTTCAAGATTGGAAGGTAGTGATTAAAATAAATGATGTAGGCATACATTTTAAATTGGATACTGGAGCACATGTAAATGTTCTACCATTTAATATATATTGTAGCCTAGGCCTAAATAATAATTTAAAGAAACAATTACACGAAAGTGACACTAGGTTAACAACATATTCAGGTGAAATAATTCCTGTAAGAGGAGTTTGTTTTGTAGATTGTAAGTACAATAATGTATGTAAAACTTTAGAATTTCATGTAGCAGATGTGGGCCCGAGGGCACCACCAATTTTGGGTTTAAAATCATGTGAGGAATTTAACTTAATAAAACGAGTAATGCATCTAAAAGCTGAAATTAAGTATAAAACAAATGATCAAGGTTATAGGCCTAATTCAACTATGCAGATTGTGTCTAAAAATCAAAACTTATTTGTTTGTTTGGGCAAGTTAGATATAAATTATCACATTACTATTGATAAGAATGTAACTCCTGTAGTACATGCTCCTAGAAGAATTCCGTTTGCATTGAGAGTAAAAGTAAAACAAGAAATATATAATTTAGTTTCTCAAGAAATAATTGCAAAAGTAGATTATCCATCAAAATGGGTAAATTCTTTAGTAGTAGTCCACAAACCAAATGGAAAGATTAGGCTTTGTCTAGACCTAAAAGATTTAAATAAAGCAATAAAAAGAGAGCATTATCCTTTGCCAACAATAGAAGACATTACAACAAAATTAAAGGGAGCCAAATTTTTTAGCATTTTAGATGTATATAGTGGATTTTGGCAGATAGAACTAGATAAGCCTAGCTCAGATTTATGTGTTTTTAATACACCCTGGGGACGCTATAAATTCTTAAGACTTCCGTTTGGACTAAATTCAAGTTGTGAAGTATTTCATAAAAAATTTAGAGAAACATTTGAGGGTCTAGAAGGGGTTGATACTTATGTAGACGATCTTTTAGTTTGGGGGTCCACGGAAGAAGAACATAATGAGCGTCTTCAGGAGGTATTTAGAAGAGCCTATAATAAGAATATAAGATTTAATAAAAATAAATGTAAATTTTCTCTTACAAGTATCAAATATATGGGTCATGTTTTTAATGCCTATGGTGTCAGTCCAGATGAATCAAAAATAGAAGCTATAAAAAATATGCAAACACCAACTAATTCAAAAGATGTAGAACGTTTTTTAGGTTTGGTAACCTATGTTGGTAAATTCATTCAAAATCTTTCTGAGAAAACTGCTCCTTTACGCATATTGTTAAAGAAAAATGTTGTTTGGCACTGGGATGAACAACAGGCAAATGCGTTTGAAAAATTAAAGCATTGTTTAATTACAAAGCCAATTTTACAGTATTATGATGTTAATAAACCTGCTAAAAAATTTCAGTAGATGCATCTCAAAATGGTATGGGAGCAGTACTTCTGCAGAATGATTTACCTGTAGCTTATGCCTCTAAGGCATTTACAGACACAGAAAAAAGATATGCAAACGTAGAAAAAGAATTGTATGCAGTGTTATATGGTTGTGAAAAATTTCATGATTTTATTTATGGTAAAAGTATAACAATTGAATCGGATCATAAACCTTTAAAGGTTATTTATAAAAAAACATTGTATCAATGTCCTGCTAGATTACAAAGAATGTTAATTAGATTACAAAAGTACAATTATGTTTTAGTTTATAAGCCAGGCAAAGAATTATATTATGCAGACACTTTATCTCGAGCATATCAATTGCAAAGTCCAGTAAATAATGATATGTTAAGTGAAAATAAAATTGAAGCTCAAATATATGCTGTAGTTAGTAGTTTACCAATAACAGAAAGTAGGTTAAAAGAATTACAGATAAGTACAGAAAATGATAATGAAATGTGTCTTTTATACAGTCAAATTGTTAAAGGGTGGCCACTATACAAATCTAAAGTACCAGGAGAGATATTAAAATATTGGCAAATAAAGGAGGAACTGACAGTAGTAGATAAATTAATATTTCGAGGAAATAGGTTAATAATTCCAATAAATTTGAGAGCAGATATATTAAATAGAATACATTGTGGACATCCAGGTATAGAGCGTTGTAAAAGTAGAGCCAGAGAACTTGTATATTGGCCAAACTTAAATAATGACATTGCAAATTTAGTAAGTAAATGTAGAATATGTCAACAATTTAGAAATAGTAATGTCAAAGAACCAATGTTTAATGTAGATTTACCTAAAAATCCTTGGGAGAAAGTGGCAGCAGATATTTTTGAGATAGGTGGAACAAATTATTTGCTGATGGCTGATTATTATTCCAAATTCATTGAAATATTTATGTTAAAGGATTTAACTTCAGAAACAGTCCAAACAGCAATCAAATCTATATTTTCACGTCATGGAATCCCAATGATTTTTATAACGGACAGTGGAAGTCAATTCACATCAGAATCTTTTAAGAAATTTGCAAGTAAATGGGAATTTAAGCATAATATAACAAGTCCAAAACATTCTCAATCAAATGGTTTTGCTGAACGTTGTATACAAACTATTAAAAAAATGATTAAAAAAATGTGAAGTGACGAACAGTGATCCGTACCTAGCTTTATTAGAACTTAGAAATACTCCAACAAATGATTTACAATCACCAGCACAACTTTTGATGAGTCGTAGACTCAGAAGTTTAATTCCAGTAAATAATAAATTGTTGCAACCCAAGATAAATTCACAGGCTGAAGTTAGAAAAACATTAAAATACAGGCAAATAAAACAAATGAAGTATTATAATAAAAGCTCAAAGCCTCTTCACAAATTAAAAATCGACGAAAAGGTTAGGTTTCAAGTGAAGCCTAAATCAGTTTGGACTCCAGCAAGTATTATCTCGCATAGTAACAATCCGAGATCATATAAGCTGTTGACTGGTGATGGTAGAGTATTAATACGTAATCGTAAGCATATACAATCTCAAGTAAAAAGCAGATCACCTCAATATTGTTATGATGAGGATTGGCCTGAGAGGAAGAGTAGTTTTAAAACTCCCAGTACCAAAACAAGCATAACAAAAACATACAGTAAACCACATTCTGTGGAAACACGAGACAACACACACAAAATTCAAAATGAGCAAGGTGAGGAAACACCGATTAAGACACGCTATGGTAGGAAAATTATTCCTCCTAAACGGCTAAATTTATAATTGTTTTACGTTAAGTATTTAAGTTTCATTTTGTAATTGCTAATTAATGTGTGTTGGAAGTATAAAAACACAAAGAATAAATTTAATTTAGTAGGATAACACTAAAGTTTGTAATTTATAAGTTTGTAATTATGTTTAGAATTTGTTTATTTTGTATAATTTGTAAACTTTGCACAAGTCGTCAAAGGAAGGAACTATGTAATATTTTAATTACAAGAATTATTATTATTATTTTTAACAAAAAGTTATATGTAAAGTATAATTTTGTAATTAATGTTTAGAATAATTTTATTTTGTATATTTTGTAAACTTTGCACAAGTCGTCAAAGGAAGGAACTGTGTAATATTTTAATTAAAGGAATTGTTATTATTATTTTTAACAAAAAGTTATATGTAATTCTTTTATAAAGTTTTACTAATTCTAAACTTAAAGAAGAGGGATGTTGTATGTTCAGATCTATGTTCAAACATCTATGTGACTAGTTGATCTATGCAAAGGGCATTGCCAAGATGGCTAATAAAGTAACACTGAAATGACTAGACGTGTTTCATTGACCAAACCTAAAATACAAGTAACAGGCTTCACCAAGATATTAAATAAAAATGCAGTAAGTACAGATGTCTAAGCAAGAATGCAGTATCTGCAACGGACATACTGCACTTTTGCTTAGCAGTCAGCACGTACAACAGTTTTACTTAGCAGTTAGGAAATTATGAATGCACATACTGCATTGTTTTAAAATTTATCAGCTGGTAGTTAATGCAATCCTCCTTCTGAACTGAGGTTATGTTTATCTTGTTAGAACTAACATCATGCTGTCAGTTATGAGTGTCTTGAAAGTGTTAGTGAAATAAGTTGTTATTTTATTGAGTGATATTAATATGAGTTCGCGAATTAGTGTCTCAAGTCGGTCCAAGCTTTTAGTAGGATTGGCAATAGACAAAAATAATGAGTCCAACCAGTTGAACAATTCCACACCAAAAGAATGTGGACATCAGTCTGTCACAAATGAAGATGAAATGTCTCATTTTGAAGAAAGTGAAAATGCATTACTTACTATACCAGAATCCAGTAAAAATAACGATATTGTACCAGTTACCATACCAGAATCCAGTGATAGTAACAATATTGAACTAGGCGATATTGATTTTACAGGCCTACATGATGAAATACTAGTGTATGACATGAACACTCAGACTTTAACAAGACGAAACATAGTAGAGTCTGACATTGGTAATGTAACAATAGATGAAGTACGTAGACTTGACCTAGATTTAGAAGAACCACTAGATTTGAACTTTTTTGTTGAAGAAGTAGGCCTAAATAAAGAAAGCGAGGTAAACATTGAAGACTTTCCACCTAATGAAGTAGAACCTGATGCGGAAAATGAAATAATCGATTTTGGTATTCAGGGGCCTAGTGCCAATAATAATAACGCTTGTGTTAATGAAGAAAATCCTAATGACAACAACCTAAGCCATAACCAAAAGAAAAGGAGAAGATTTGAGGTTAGCCTAAAGGAAAGAAAGAAAATTAAATGTGATCAAATAAAAGAGAGCCATTCAGTAAAAGCAGTTCCATGTGATAGGCCTAACGGTACTTGCAGGAAAAGTGCAGCCAGAACTTTGATGAAAACTGAAGAAAATGTATTAACCAACAGTTTTGGGAAATGACATGGGCTGAAAGAAGACATTTTATATTAATGTCGTGTAAACGAAATGACGTCATTAGAAGACGAGTGAAAAAAGGGGATCAGGAGAGAGAAGAAGGCATTGAAAGAAGACAATTAACAATCACCTATTTCTTGAAAGATGCTTCTGATGAGCCACATGAGGTTTGTAAAGGTTTCTTCCTTACAACTCTCGGATATAAGAAAACCAATGACAGATTTGTTCATTACACGTTAACAAACACCGCAAAAGGCAGCTTAACTCCCCCTCCTGATAGAAGAGGGAAGCAACTATCAAAAAATAAAGGTCCTCACCAAGAAATCGTTGACCACTTTGAGACGTTCAATAACACAATATCACACTACAGACGGGAGCATGCTCCTAATGTGCGCTACCTCCCCAGCGATGTAAATATAGTTTTAATGCATGGAGACTTCCTTCAAAAATATCCTGAATTCAAAGGCTGAGTTTCCTATAATTTGTACAGGCGCATTGTGAGTGAACAGCACATTTCTTTTGTTCAACTTGGCCATGAGGAGTGTGAGAAGTGTGAGGAATTTAAGCTTCATGGTCACACGAAAGAAAATTTGGACCCTTCTTGTGATGCCTGCTTTGAGTGGGAGACCAATCATGAATTAGTTGTAGCAGCAAGGGCACTATATAAAAGTTTTTCAAAGAATGAACTTCCAGATGACATGATTTGTGTCTCAGGGGACATGCAGAAAATTATCATGCTACCGCGTGTAGACATTTTCAAAAAGGTATTGTTTACTAAACGTTTAATAACTTACCACGAAACGTTCGCTCCTATTGGCAAAAAAAGTATTCACAAACCCCATGCCATGGTATGGCATGAGGGTATATCAGGTAGGAATAAAGAAGACAATATAAGTGCGCTCTATACTTTCCTAAAAAAAACACAGAGATATAAACAAAGTGGTTCTTTGGCTCGACAACTGCTCTTCGCAAAATAAAAACTGGTGTTTGTTCACTTTCCTAGTGTTTATTGTAAACTCACAGGAGATTGCTGCAGATGAAATCATCATTAACTATTTTCAACCTGGTCACAGTTTCATGAGTGCAGACAGTTTCCATCACCAGGTTGAACAGTCTTTAAAATCTCAAGGTAAAACATATGACTTCCAAGACTTTGTGTCAGCAGTTAGAAATGCCAATTCGGGTAAGGTTGAAGTGTTTGAAATGGAATTTTCAGACTTTTACAACTGGCCTGATTTGACTTCACAACACAAATTGAGAAACTCTACAAGCAGGATATACCTCAGTGATATTGTGAAAGTTAAAGCTGCAAGAGGTGAGTACGTTTTGTATTGCAAAACAAACTATAACGAAATCAGTCCTTATAGACAACTTGACTTCTTACAAAAAAGGGCAATGAGTGGGATAAAGCTTCCAACTCCCCACACATCACCAAGTGGATTCCCTCAATACAAAAAGGATAGCATCTAGAAAACTCGAAAGAAGTCCTACCAGAAAATCGTAAAATGTTTTGGCGTGATTTGCCAACACCACAGGTCTAGGCTATTAACCATTTTAAAAACTGTCAGGCAAATATTGTTTGTTTATCTTTGTTTTTAAAATGTTAACAGTTTTTACATTGTTACCTACCTCATATTTTTTCTATGACATGCCATGTGCTAAGAAATCAACGTTTCTTACATTGAACACTATTAACTAGCAATCTAGTAATTGTGTAACTAATTACCTTAACTTTGAATAGTTTTGAAAACTGTAAGGCGCAAGTTGTTTGGTTATCCTTATTTTTTTATGTTAACAGATTTTACTTTGTTACCTTATCTTTTTTCTCTGTTAAGCATAGTGATTGTTACACCAAAATAGTTAAATTTAGATCAGGCTTACTCAGAAACAGTTTGAAAAAAACTTCTGTTCAGTTTTGAACAACTTTGTTCCTCATTTTTGTAAATAATAACCATTACCATATTGTAAACTGAAACCTGTCTTACTATGACTAATTTTGTCACATTATAGTACTTTACTTCATTATGCAATACTTTTAAAAGGGTGACAGTAAAGATATTAACAATTACAGACCCATCTCATTACTTCCTGTGTTCAGTAAAGTTTTTAAAAAACTATTTCTGACACAACTTTTAAATTTCTTAGATAGATTTAATATTCTTTTTAGTGGCCAATATGGCTTTCGAAAGGGTAAATCTACAGTTGATGCAATAGTCAAATTAATTGACTTTGTTGTAGAAGGTCTTGACAATAGAAATAACGTTATGAGTATCTTTCTGGACCTTTCGAAAGTGTTTGACCGTGTTGATTTGAATTTATTACTTACAAAATGTGAAAGACTTGGCATTCGAGGAAAGCCACTTCTGTGGCTAGAATCGTTTATTTACAATAGAACACAATGTGTTTGTGTTACAGGAAGGCTGTCTAAAATGTTGAAATTAAAATATGGTGTACCTCAAGGGTCAGTTCTTGGACCAGTTTTGTTCTTAATTTTTATAAATTATTTGTCATCAGCAGTATATGTGGATAGATTAATTCAATTTGCTGATGATACAACTTTAATATTCAAAGCAGATTCTCTCCAAAATCTAGAGCAAAGGGCTTTTGTACAGGTCAATGCTACTTATCAGTATTTCACTGAAAATAATTTGGTAATCAATCCAGAAAAAACCAAATATTTGAATTTTAGTTTAAAACCAAACACTTTTCAGACATTAAGTGTCTTTCTTGGAGAAAAAGAACTTGAAGAAGTAAAT
>JAGFPH010005378.1:12236-54282 GCA_018207615.1 Philaenus spumarius | reverse complement strand
AGACATTAAGTGTCTTTCTTGGAGAAAAAGAACTTGAAGAAGTAAATTCAATAAAGTTCTTGGGTCTTACCATAGATAACAAGCTGACCTGGAACTATCATGTCAATAGCATCAGTTAGTTCAGGAATATTTGGATTAAGAAATTTAAAATTATATTGTATTTTTTTTTTTTTTTTTTTAAAGGCGATAAACCTAGGGCAACAAACTCAACAAATTAAAATTATATTGTAACTCTTCAGTTCTTTTAACAGCTTACTATGGTCTAATATACCCACATCTGAGCTATGGACTTCTACTTTGGGGGAATTCATCAGTTCAGAATATGCAAAGAGTGTTTGTCCTACAAAAAAAAAGCTATAAGGCTTATAGCAGGTATAAATAAACAAAAATCTTGTAAAAAATACTTTAGAGAATTGAGAATTTTAACACTTCCTAGTATGTATATAATGGAAGTAATTCTCTATTTTAAATATAAGTGTGATCTTGTTCAGAACAAGGACATAAATAATTATAACACCAGGACCGCTTGCAACTATCGTGCTAATCGGCACAGGTTGAATTTATATAGTAAACTTCCTTTGCAAGCAGGTCCTTTATTCATGAATAATCTTCCCATTAAAATAAAAAAGATACAAAATTTAAATTCTTTTAAAAACAGCCTTAGGCAACTAATGTTGTCTGGATCCTTTTACTGTGTGGGGAAGTTTATGTGCCATGATTTTGGGTCTAGTTCCCTTTGAAGATCCTCTGAATGTGAAGTCTGATCTTCCCTTTTACATGTTCTTGGTTGGGTTGTAATATATGTGAGTTTCAGGGGTTTTAATTAAGTAAACAAGGGTATAACGTAAAGGGAGTAGCTATGTAAATTTTGGATGATTTAGCCTATTTTAAAACATTGTATTTTCAAAAAAAAAAAAATAAACATAGAAATTCAAAGGGGGAATGCAGACAAGTTTAATTTCATTATATTTCATTCATGAAAAAGCAATTATAATATAATAAATCATAAGTAAAAGATATAAGGAACTTAGATATGTTTTTAGAAATAAAAAGAGACACGTCATAAGTAGGATAGCCTCTACAACGGGTGTACTTCAGAAAGGAACAAGACTTTAGCCTCGGAACGGGTGCAATTTTCAGAGCTTGCACGCAGACAGTAACAACAGAATGACCAGGATTGGTGGAAAGGGACCACGTGACATGACGTCATCGTCACATGAGGTGGTTGCCGGAAGCCGTGCCAAGCTCACTTGTAGAAGAGACGTCCTAGTGTATGGACCGGTTTGTCGTTTGGTGGTGAAATGATTTCACAAGTATAGTTTTTGCGGTCTTTAGAGACTAAATACCGTTGAAGTATGTTCAAAAGTTAGTAGAGACAGTGCAGTGAACAAAAAATGTCGAATGGCGTAAATCGTACGATGCAAAGCAAGGTGAATTGACTTTGTAATTTTCGGAGGTGTGTGCCGGCTTACAATGAGCTAATGGCGGACATTCGCAAGTAGCTACCACGTGAAACGATGATTCCGATATAAACGTTATCTAAAGAACGAAGTGAAATTAATTCGGTGAGGCTAAAGTGCTACGAACAAAAATCTTCAAGGGAAAAAAATTTAAATAAGGGTAAAATTAAATTAAAATCTTTTTAAAATGTTGTAAGTTTCTTTTTGTTAAAGTGCACTATAAATCAAAATGTACGTAAGTAAAAAATACAATTATAATTAAGTCTGCATTTCAAAGTTTTAATATTCTAATTTATTGTATGTTTAAATTTAGTAAAGTTAATAATTGGAATGAATGCTTGAGTGTTTGAAAATTATTGAGCCATGATTTGCCAATTCCTTTTAACAAGGTTTGTATGTTTGATATTTAGAATGGGGCATTAAAAAACTTAATGCCAACTATTATGTTTCGTTAATTTGAGTCCTTTCCCTTCCTAGAAGTACTTCATGGTAAATTGAACCTTGTTATAAAAAATAGAGTCAGTGTAGTTTTAAGAGATACAAAATGGCGTTCAGTTGCGGCCGCAGCGTCAAATCTTGGAGGCAGGGTCTCTGTGAATAGAACACAGATTCCATGTTTCTAAGACCAGTCGCCCCAAAGTTAGCAGCTGTGCGCACAGATGTATGGATCAATATGCATAACAGAGATTTGGTAGTCAACTGTGACAATCTGACTAGAACATAACCTATTTTCAATTTTGGGGTTATGTTTGATTGTTTTTGTTGTGGTTAAGGGAATAGTATTTTGTAGATTTGAATTGGTAATTACATAAATAAAGTAAAGTATACAAATTGAAAGTATGAGATTACAAGTAATTGTTACGCAGCAAAAGGTTATTTTTTTTATTAAATTAACTTAGAAAAACTTGTCAAAATTTGATTTTTTTTTTTTTTTATTTTCTATTAATAAATTTAGTTTGTAAACGGCTGGCAAGCGACAGCACGTTACAGGGTCCTTAAAGGTTTTCTATTGTTGTTGTTATTATTATAATTAATTATTATTGTTGTTGTTATTATCTATTGTGAGTTTTTATTATTGTTACTTTGTCCTCAGCGGAAATGAAATTATTAAAAGATTGTGAATTATTCTATGTAGATTTTTAAAAGACTAGTATTAGTTACATGTATATGTTTTATTGTATGGTTATTGTTTTTGTAAGTTACATATATATATATATATTGTTAGTATTGTTATATTGTTGACTTGTCTTATACAAATATTTGTCAAAGAGACCAATAAATGATTGATTGATTGATCTAGTGTATCTGTGGAAAGATTGTTCAGCTGTGGGAAAGAACTGTATGGAACAAAGAGGTCGAGAATGACGGATAACAATTTTGAGAAGCAATTGTTGCTTAAATTCAATGTTTTTAAGAAAACAAAAGATTAAGTACTTCTCCTTATGTAAATAAGGAGGTTTAGTAAATAGGAGGTGAAGTAGTGAGGTTTTAATAAAACTTTATTTTGTGCCATGTATGGGTTCTTTCTTTAGTAGTTCCAAATTTATCCATTACATTAAGGTGCATATATATATATATATATATATATATATTCTACAATAGTATGGCCTATATTCACATTGGTATTATATAAATGGATGTCAATCAATGTATATTAGTGTGTACGCATAACTTTTTTGCGTTTTGATGGACATTTGTTTAAACCACATGACAAAAATATTCATTATGACTTTTTGTAAAGTAGTGAAAAAGTAGCTGGCTACTTTTTTTTTGTAGTTGTAGTTGTAGCTAGCTACTTTTTTTTAAAAAGTAGTTGTAGTGTAGTTTAGCTCCTTTTTAAATAAAATAGTTGTAGTTGTAGCTAACTACTTTTAAAAAGTAGTTTACCCAACACTGGGCGTAAGTTTGACCCTATCCTAATATTTTTGAAAACAACAACATCATTTTACATTCTACTGTTAAATGTTGAATACAGGTAAACATACTGTGATTAAATACTATAGGTTATAACCTTTTAGGTTTTTTTAATTATTATTCTTGCATTTCTGTTGCCATAAGTTAGCCTAGGGTTAGCCTATTCAGTAAACTTGCGCCAAACTCTTGAGTTATTCTTGGTTTGCAACATTACAACTTGCGAAAATAATTTATTCGATACTTTACTTATTCGATACTTACGGTATCGATACTTTCAATCCGATATTCTAGTGGTATCGATACCTAAGTTCCGACACGATACCAATACCGAGTATCGGATAATTGGCTGTATCGCAAAGTCCCTATATGTAGGAATAGGATGTAAGATGCAAGGGATGTTACGATACTATCGATAATAGTAAATATCGATATGTTTGTTTCGAAATTTCTGCTATCGAAATTGCAGATTAAATATTATCATGATATCCGCAGAATAATGTGAATATCGCATTTTCTAAAGCAGTATAGAAGCTTTGATTTTCTTTTTAAATCTAACATGCAAAGGTCAAAAAGTTCATATAAAATTCCAGTATTGCCGTCGCGAAACCGTTGTCGTGTTGATGTTGACGTTGATTGCCTGCTGTACTTTTTTCCTTTTTTTATAGGCGAAAAACCTGGGTGGTTATCATCGCCTGGAAAACGAAGAGCATTCGCGTAATGCTCATAGACTTAATAAGTAATTGAGATACATACGATCAAACACGGTACAAATTCAACTTTTAATTTACACACACCACAGACACTACACAATAAAATAACAACGATAACAACAATAATTACACAATAACAACTTGTCACAGGGCTGTAAAGGGCCCTGTTACATAACAATGAATAAAACTCTAATTAAAATAACAAGTAATAAATCTAAACATGGTATTTAAGTTACGTAAATGTATGTTGTTTCAAATATTTCCAAATACATTCAACCGATGGAGGAATGCTAACACCATATTAAGGGTTTGGGAGTCATCACCCAGGATCCTCTGAATGCAATTTAGTAGGCAAAACTTCTTCCGAACATGTTTCAGCTTTTCACAATCTAAAAGTAGATGTTTAATTGAAAGGAGGTTTAAGCAGTAAGGACAAAGAGGCGGATCCCCTGACGCATCAGAAACCCGTGGGTTAACCCAGAATGGCCAATGCTTAGGCGAGAAACCACCACTTCATCTCGACGGCTTTGGCGGTTTGAGGATATCCATAGCCGAACGGAATCTTTAATTTGGCGAAGTTTATTTCCTTGTACTGCTACCCACTCTTCTTCCCACTGTCTAAACAGGGCTTGTTTTAAAGAGGACATAAAGTCGGACGACATTACTATACTCAAGCTAGGCTGTAAGGAAGTGGCTTCCTTAGCAGCTAGGCCAGCTTTGGTGTTTCCACGTATACCGGCGTGACCCGGAACCCAGCAAAACGACACTCCCACGCCCCATAGCCAAAGTCTGGGCGTAGGGGTATGTTGGCGAAGTGGCGGTAAATTTCGTATTAGGACGTTGGCAGCGCTGAAAGGCTTGCCTACGTCTTTGTCTTTCCGGATATGCATCGTGACAGTGTTTAGAGACCACGTTGATTCATCTTGACTGCGCTACACTTGATTTCTTCATTCACACATACGTAAGTAACTTTTTACTACCATACTAAATGTTTTTTTAAGGGCACACCAGTAATGCTAATAGAATATTCAATAAGGAATTTGATTCTATACATTTCTAGGAGTAGATAAATAATTTACCAAATCTTTGCAATCGCTTTTTATTGTTCTACAAGCTGAATCACTCAAAATGGCGAGTCGGGGTTAGTAGGCGCAACCGCGTTGCATTTTCACAAACATTTATGAATTTAATTAAAAGAAATACGATTTATATGTTTATGGCACTATGTAAACTGTAGGTTGTTTATACTGTGTTTAATTCCTGGAAAATGAAATTTTTATCAAAATTTGTGAGGTCTAATGACTTTGTAATCGTCTAATAAATTAATACTAATAATAATAAGATTACCTTGTTAGGTCCGTCACGTGACTTCTAGTCGTTGTATTCTTCACGACATGTTTCGGAGCCGAAACTCCATTATCAAGTTAAAATCACTCCGAAGAGATCGTCGCACATTAAAATAAATAAAACATATACACACTTACATACCACAACAACACATAGATACAATATCGCGCTTGATACAAACTTAGGTGCGCTACCTATCATTGTCGCTACCTAAATTAATACTAGGGGAGACCCCTGCGTGCTCCTCACGCTAACTCCCGATTGAACTTTCTAAAAACATACGTTTTGTTTTATTTATAATAAAGGTGTAGGATTAATAATAACCTCAAAACTAGGATAGTAAATAATGATCAATGTTCAAATCAAATTGTTTCGTATATTTTATAACAATAGGCCTAGTTATAACTCGAGGCATTTTCGGTTCTTTGAACAAAACTACCAACGAAGGGAATCGGACTTTATCTGTTTAACATTAAAAAGGTTCCTATAACCTCTTAAATACTATAAAAATCATTATGTACATCTACGAAAGCAGCTGGATTAGTTTGTTTCTTATTATAAACAGCTGTTTTGTATAGAAATGGTTTTTAAATTATTATTATAAACATTATTATTATTATTATTATTACTATAAACATCATTATTTACATCCACGAAATCAGCTGGATTAGTTTGTTTCTTATTATAAACAGCTGTTTTGTATAGAAATAGTTTTTAAATTCGTTCCATGTCAATCTTGTGGGGAAAACTCGTCCTTATTAGCTCACGCCATTAAGGTTAAGAATTTTTGACATCTAAAACCTTATTGCAAAACTTCGAAATGAGACGAATTTTTTGACAACTCAAACATTAAATTTGGTCCAGAAATAAGGGAGGAGTTGCGTTCACAAAAAACTGTTTCACGTATTATATACAAGGATGTTTTTCAAACCATGCGTACTTACAAGCGTAAATCCGAAAAAGGCAAGACACCGCCTGACGTGATGATGAGAGCTGCAAGGGAGGTAAAGCAGAATCATTAGGAGCGTAGCCAAGGAATTCCTAATTCCTCACAAAGTTTTGCTCGAAGGTGACTCAGGAAGAAATTGACGGTCGTGATTCTGCACCGACTACAGTGGTCGGTTACACCAAAGCCCGAAAGGTAGGCTTTTATCATTATTTAATTTATTTTAAATATTCCGTACAATCTTAGTGATTTCCCATTAAATAAGTAAGAGTTATAAACGTAATATTAGAAAATATTTTAATTTTAAATGCCTTACACAATTACTTGGCTTTTGAAGTCTTATTTAATGGGATTTACCTAATCAAACTCGTTTAGTGTGTGCAGGTCTTCACTGATGCCCAAGAACTGCTCCTAGAACAGTGTCTCATGAGGGCATCCGATATCTACTTTGGATTGAGTCCTAAAGAAGTTAGGAAGTTTGCATGGGAGTATACTGCAAAGCTAAATATAACAGTTCCTGATACCTGGTGTGATGTTGAGTTAGCTGGAGCAGATTGGTTTACTTATTTTATGAAACGCCATCCTAGGCTGTCAATTAGAACACCAAGGGCTACAAGCCTGGCTAGGGCTTCTGTGTTTAATAAAACAAATGTCAACATGTTCTTTGACAATTGGAAGACAGTGTTAGACCGCATAAAACCAGATCCTGGGTCAATATGGAACGTTGATGAAACGGGAGTCACAACAACACATAATCCAGATAGAGTTGTTGCTAGAAGAGGATTTAGACAAGTAAGACAAATAGTGTCGCAAGAAAGGGGAAGCTTGGTTACTGTTACTGTGGCAGTATCAGCAACAGGAAACCACGTCCCTCCATTTTTAGTTTTCCCTCGTGTTAATTACAAAGATCATTTTGTCTCCTCTGGTTCCCCTGGGTGTGCGGGAGGTGCTAATCCAAGTGGGTGGATGACTGCCCCCATATTCCTTGACTTCCTCAAACATTTTGTAAAAAATACAAAATACAGCAAAGAAAGCCCAGTAATCTTACTGTTGGACAACGACGATTCCCACTAATCTATAGAAGGCTTAGATTACTCCAAGAACAATGGAATAACTGTGTTATCTTTCCCACCACACTGTAGTCACAAACTACAGCCACTGGATAGAAGTGTCTATGGTCCTTTGAAAAAGTATATAAACTCAGCTTGTGATTCGTGGATGGTGAACAATCCTGGGAAAACGATGACTAATTATGAAATCCCAGATGTGCCAATTAACATAATTAACGGTTTCCGAGTAACAGGCGTATTCCCATTTAACAGAAATGTCTTTCCTGATAGTGAGGTCTTGGGAAGCTTTGTAACTGATCGTCCAATGCCTGTTATATCTAATGAAGATTACAATGAACGAGTTGAAGAAATATTGCCCCAAATTCTCGAAACAAACCCTGGTATTTCTAGTAATATTTTCCCTCTGCAACTTCTCCTTTCGAACCAACTCCAGGCCATCACATCGGCCAGATATTCCCTCTCAAACAGTTTCCCATCTTGCAATTTCTCTAACCAGTCCTTTTGCAAGACCGTCACACTGTCAGATATCCCTACTGTCTTAACACCAGAGCAAGTAAGACCTCATCCAAAAGCCGGAGCAAGAATAGTAGAGGAAAACGTAAACGAACTACAGCTATTAAGAAGGTTTTATTTGGACCCTACAACCTGAAATCACCAGTGCACACTCTCTTGAATGTACACTGACTACTTGGCCATTTTTTTTTTTTTTAGGGACGCCCTACCCTTATATGACTCCAGATATGACTCAATATTGCTGTCTCTATGACCCACAACAATGACGTATCAAACCATACCTGGCTACACTACTACCGAGATTTTCATAATTCATGTTATTCAACATTTCAATTCAAATTACATACTTATTAATAATGTATAACCCTACTAACGTTACCAGTATTTAATAATCTAACACCTAGTAATAAATTACGTCAGAGCAGAAGTTTGGTTTGTAACGCAGTACCTCCTCAACTCTATCACATTATAAGTACCTATCTCCTTACCACTACTTAACTATCTTCTTACAGTTATTATAAAATTAAGTTTCATTCAACTATCTACTTTATTGAATACCCTTCTGGTATTCCTCTTTTATGTTTTCTTCTGATAACTCGCAGGACACTTGTGCTGTATCTGGAAATGACTTGTCTTCGGACTTGAAAAGGAAAAGAATCGTGCTGAAAAACGTAAAATGAGTGAGGCAGGCAAAGAAGAAATAAAAAAAGAAAGCTTAAACTTAGTCCTAAGAATAAAAATATAAGTATGAAAAAGAATCAATTTAGAAAGAAACTTTCTTAAGATGACAGTGAGTCCAGCTGTGATGATGAATCAGTTTCAAGTGGTCAGAGTAATTTAGTTGTGGAGAGTGACGAAGTTAATAGTAACGTAGAATTAATTGATCCATCTATCACCAATTTAGATAAGAACGATTTTATATTAGTTGAATTTCAAGGAAAGAAATCTACAAAATATTTTGTTGGCCAGATCCAGGAAAAAATAACTTTAACGGACTTTGAAGTAAAATTTGTACGAAAGACTGGTAACGATAAATTTAACTTTCCATTGAATGAAGATGTCAGTGATGTAATGTTTGATAGTGTAGTAGCTAAACTACCACCTCCAACCAAATGTGGAGGAACCAAGAGAAGCGTTACTGTCATTTTATTTTGATGTTGATCTAACCATGTTTAATATTGGCTAAAAATAAGACTTTTTATTTGATATGTTGTATAATTAACTATATTTGTGACGCGCTCAGGTTCCGGATTAGGATTTTAGGAGAGAACCAGAGCCTGTCACAAGTTATCTAGGTCTATCTTATCTATGACCAACGATCAAGTAGGCACTGCAGGCAGAATCCGTTAGCGTCGTTTGCTGTGTTACATCTCATTGTCTCCACCGTCGTGCAGCCATCTACAGACCATTTTAGACAGACCAACGTCCAATTAATTAAATTTATAATGTGTTGTGCAATTGTGTGATGGCCGGCGAAGTAAATTAGCGAGGGGCTACCGTATCGCGGGGGCCGATTAGACATGTAATAGTCGCGGCGTCTGACAAACCAATTTGGCGGAGTTATAGCCTAATTGGGCTCACAATGATGTAGTTACTTAATTAAGTGTTTGTGTCTAGTGCTTTACTGTTTAATAATTATTGTTCAGCAATTTAAGTGTAAGTCAAAGCTGGCTACCCGTGTTTGTGGTTGTTACAAGTGTATAAGCTCACATTGAAATTAGGCTGTGGGTAGTTAACATGGCCTGAAACGTAACCCGGCGAATAGCGAAAGCGTATTACGGGGCGGGGTGAATTAAATAAAGGCCCCAGTACGCGTAGCATATTTAGACTCAAGTATACAAGTTCATTCATTGTAAATATATGTTACAAATATATTGTGTTAAATAAATCATGTTTTGAGCATGTGTTGGTTGTTTTTTACCCATGTATGAAAGTGCCCCATCTAAGTATGAAACTGCCCCAACTTCAAAGTGAAATGGCTTGGAAAATAAATTATAAAAATGTTAAACCTTAGACTATTAAATGGAAAAAATACCATGAAATAAATTATACTTCATTAATGCTAGGTACAAAGTTTTAATAAATTTCTTCTGTTAATAAGGTAGAATTAAATGTTTAAAGTTGAACTTGTTGATTTTGTATGAAACTGCCCCACTCTCCCATTGTTTATTATGAATACCATAAATTAATATTCAGTACTTATGAAAAAAATATAACCTATACCCTGGACCAATCTATACCTAAATTCAACTGTGCGTGTAAAATACATATACAGACAAGTTAAAGGTAATAATCAAATAGATTTTTAAATTTTATTTATTAAATTTTAATATGCCACAAAAACATGTGAATAATTATTTATTGTATATAATATTATACTATATAAATTACAAAAGCCAATAACTATTTTGCTTATACAATACGAAAATCAGATTGATAAAATTTATAATAAAAATTCTTAGTAATTGATATTTCAGTTTGGAAGTACAGTACTTAAAAAAAGCCTTATTTGATAATTTATAAACGTACGATAATTTTGTCACTTTCCCCATAATTTTCAGCCTGTCTCCCCATAATTTCTAATTTTCAATCTGGCAACACTGCTTCGGATATGTGCCAGTTGGTATCTGTGCCTACTCAGTTCAACACAGACCTGTCACACACCTTCCAACAATTCACCCCCTCAAGCACTGCCTATAATCCCTTCGTGTTTTGCCTACTTGTTGGTTGCATGAAACTTCTTTCACTCAACTAACTTATTATAATTAAAATACATCTATATTTAACCTCAACTCAAATTAACTTACAAGTCACAAAATTATCAATTATGTATTTTCAAAATATTAACTTTATAAAAAATGAACTATTCTTCTTTAAATCAATAAACTTGTTTCATTCTTTTAAATTTCTTAAATCTGTATTTTCAGGCAATTTCAACTTTATTAGGCCTAGCCTATACTTCAAAATTTCACTAACTCCTCTTTAAATTAACCAATATCTATTAAAAACTTTCTTTAATTCATTTTCGTTCTTAAATATCATTTATTTGAACTTTTAATCTTTAAATTCCAGTATACACCAATTTTAGAGTCCTTATCAATTTTATTTGTCTTCAAACTAACATTACTATTCTTCAAATCTTCATTTCCTTTCAGCAAAATTATCTAACCTCAAAATTAACTTCAAACTTCTTCATAAACAAACGATGATTCACCATCAAAAACTCGCAGAAACATAACTATAGGAGAGCTTCCTATCCGAAGACTTTTTCTTCAAAAACACGTAGATACCATATAATCATAGGAGAACTTCCTAGGCGAAGCATTCGCTTCTAAACTTGCAGACGTAACCTCTAACTATTCCTCAAACAACAACATTTTGAGTCGCAGATATAACCTCCAATTAATTCTTCTAAGATGTATTTTGCTTAACTTCCATGTTCTGATGACTTGACACAGACTCCTTTTTTAGCTTTACACTATTTATTCAATAATCCACTTTTGGATAAAACCGCTTAATTACTTATTACCTTTTACTTAATTTGCTTTCAAAAACATCTCTACCCCCACTCAAATATGTTATTTAAGATTCTAAACTTTTAAACTCCATTTATAAACTATATTTCCTTATTAACTATTATTTAAAATTGCCTTCATTATACCATTTATTATTATTTAGAAACAACCTATTTATTCAAAATTCACATTAGTATTCTTTAAGTCCTTACCATATTCTTCCCACAAACTTCCTTACCATATTTTTATCAACTATCACTAAAAAAACAACTTATTTATTCCTACGCTGTCTGTCCAAAATTTACTTTAGCGCCACCCTTTAGAAATAATGTATTTTATCCAAACTTTACAATAACAGCACTACCTTAATTCAACCTTCTTACGCATATTTTTCTTTACGCCTCTTTATTACATCACTTCAGTATTTTAGACAAAACTTTCTTGTCCATAATCTTTCTTACGTTTCCTCTCCGTCATCTTCAAAACATGTAGGCTTAACCTATGTTTACTTCTTTTATTTATCCTTCCGTAGAAGTTTACTTTCTATCAATTGAATTACAAAAGTGAGATGAACAAATGAAATCTCGTGCGAACTAAGGAAATTCAAAATATGACTGTTGAAGACAATGGAAACAGCCTTGTTTTGCAATCTCAAGCGGTAGTATGAATTCTGTGCAAATATGAAATTTCAACTGCTGTTTGAATAACACCTAACCAGTCAAATATAGTCTGCTTTATACCAAACGAAAGATTGAACTTTGGTCTATAAATAGATATAAAAAAGTCTATTGAAATAATTCGAATTAAAAGAGATATCTCGAACGCAAAATGTGCTGTTTTATTGGTTGAAATCTGACCAATTGCAAGGGTCTACAAAACGACCCACAACTTTTAAACTATTTGTCCAATTTTTAATTTAATGGAAGTTTCAGATAGGTAAAAGTGTGATGAATCCTTCAGTATACAGATATAACACAGAAAAATACCGGGCGGGCTGTATTGAGAGACATATAAACTGAAATTAAAGGTAGTTTCGGCGCATTAAAATTCGCCCGATATTGGCTTTTAGAAAACTCAAAAACTGCAAATATGATTACGTATGTAAATATACGTTTTAGAAAAAACTTGTAAATACAAAAGTTAAAGCTTAGAACATTTCCTTTCCAACGGTTTCTGATTTATTGTGATTGGATGATTCTTAGTGGGTGAAATATTCAATACAAGTTGAGTTGTCACAGACTACACAATTCACTACGGCATTGCGTAGAGACCACTCAATTTGAGTGGTCTGACAGTTAGAGGGTTAAAGTTTCTTGACCACTTTACATCTCACGTAAAGTCATCTAAAGAAGAGCGCATTCTTCTAGTTCTTGACAACCACGAGACTCACCTTTCTGTGGAAGCACTTGAAAAAGCGTCTGCAGCTGGAATTGTTATGGTGACCTTTCCCCTCATACCTCCCACAAACTCCAGCCACTAGATCTTACAGTGTTTGGGCCCCTCAAAACGTATTACAACCAGGGGGTTGATGAGTGGCACTTGAACAACCCTGGCGTTACATTTGACATTTATCGTGTTACTCAAGTAGTGGGAAAGGTTTTTTCAAAGGCACTGTCAACTGAAAATATTATTAGTGGGTTTAAGAGTGCAGGTATTTACCCTCTAAATCGACATAAATTTACTGATGATGATTTCTTATCGTCGTATGTAACAGATCGACCAGAGCCAAATGTTCTGGTTCAACCTGCTTGTCCAGCATTAGAACCTCGTCAAGATGAGCATGCTGGTTTTCCAACTCAGACATGTCCATTGGACCCTCAAACATCTACCAGCAATGAAATCAACAACGAAATCCCACTAGCTCAAATACCGATTTCTACTCCCCGTTCAACTACTAGCAGTAGGCCTATAGGAAAAGTTTTAACTCCAGAGGAAATACAACCTTTCCCTAAGGCTGGCCCTAGAAGAGTAGTTAATACAGGAAGGAAGCCAGGCAATTCCGCATCGTTACAGATACGCCAGAAAAAGAAGAAATTAAACAGGCCAAACTAAACAAAATTGTTAAACAAGAACAGAAGGCATTAAAAAAGGTAAGAAAGATCAATTTTGAAATCAAGCCTGGAAGCTCAAAATCTAATCCTTTAGACTCGGTAAATTTCCGGATAAAACCTGTTAAGACGGAAAAAAGAAAAAAAAAGAAAACCCACCGTTATGGTAAACAAAGGCGTGATAGTTCATCTTCTTCTGATGATGAGAACTTTTGTGTTCCTCTCGTTGACACCGACAACGAAGACAGTGCTGACGAAAAGTGCATCTTTTGCAGTGAACCCTTTTCCCTTGACAAAGGTGGAGAGCAATGTATTCGTTGCTTAAATTGCAAGAGGTGGGCCTACGAACTGTGCTCAAGAATTGATGGAAAAGGTTGGAAAAGTTTCTTCTGTGATTTTTGCACCAACAAGTAAATTATGTAAAATCTCTTAAAGGACTGACAAATATTAAAATAAAATAAATATTGATACGATTAAATATAATCTTTTTATGATTTTTGTTCTATTTTGTCTTTTGTCATTCTATTTTGTCATTACTCTTCAATATGATACTGCTGTAAATAAACGATAACTTCAATACACAAACTGTATTATTCTACCATTTGAACCCTTGTTCCTGGGTACAGTATGTCGCGTTCCCTGGTACATTAACATTATGTACCAAGGAACACTTTACGCTATTACTGATTTATTTTTTTTATGGTATAAATAATTAAGTTTTTAATCCATATACATGGTTTTGTTGTAGAGGAATACTTTAGTGTTAAATTGTATATTTTTAATTAATCCCAGCGTATCATACTAAAAATAAAAAAATAAAAATATTTTTAATGTTCCTGGGTACAAAAGTCTCCCCTACCTATTTACTTTCACTTTCTTAAATTTGTTTCCTACTTTTTCATTTTTCAAACCTACTTCCCCAATATTTTCTTTTAACATAACCTCTATTACTTTATTAATTGTTTTGTTGGCATTCCTTGTGTATCCAACGTTACCTAAACCATCTACGAAGTCTTTACCTATTTGGTCACCTTTGATTCCACCACTATCTCTAACTATAACGTTTTTGTTGCTTTTAACACTAACCTCCACTACTTTACTATTGCAATTAGGCCTATTCACAATTTCTGCTTCCATTCTACTATTTTGTTCAACTTGGATATCTGTGTCGACCACCATATCATTAGCTACAGCTAATTTACCATTCATCTCACCAACCAGACTAACTGTGTCATTTTCAATTTGATTACTTTCTTTATTTACTGTATTAATTTTAGTATTTAATTCCTGCCTTAATTATTATTAGGTTCTTCTACTTTATCAATTGATTTCTCTAAATTTTCTTTTAGTTGCGTGTTGTCATTTTTTAATTGGTCAAATTTGTCACTTATATTACAAAAATTATCTTTAGTTTCTTTAGCTTTTATGTCAATTTTTTGATTTAATTGGAAGTTATTTTCATTTAAAGAGTCATTTTTTTTATTTAATTGTAAGTTATTTTCATTTAGTGTATCTTTAGTTTCTTTGGCTAGTTGTAAGTTATTTTCTTTTTGTTCATCAATTTTCTGCATTAACATTTGTAACATTAGGCCTACATCTAGTTTATCTGATTTAATTTTATCTTGAATTACCTCTACCTCTACAATAGAATTTTTATTGTCTAGTGGACTTTCTAGGCTAGTTACCACCCCTAGGCCTAACTTATCTTGTGCCACTCCTTCATCTAACTCCGTAGAGTTGGCATTTACTACATCCGACTCAAACCCAACGTTCCCTAGAAAATTACTTGCCATTTATTTGTTTTATTTTAATATTTCTATTCTTAGGCTAAATGATCTACGTTGCTCTACCTTCACCAAAATCTTCACCTCTATCATTCAGGCCCTGTAGTTGGATGCCATTTTGTAAGATTAGTTTCTAATGACGAGCCCCACGTTGGGCGCCATTTTGTAAGACGCTCTGCTTACAAAAATATATATATAATAATTATTTGATTTGATGCAGTTGCACTGCAAGACTCTACTTTAATTTAATTTTATCTCGGGTTGTGAATTCTATGACCTGATTGCATATTTGTGAAGAGGATTAGATTAGGCCAAACAAAGTAGACAATCTAGAAATAACCTTTGACATTTATTAATATCATATATATAGCAAAGAACAAAATTTAAATACAGTAAAATATAATACAAGTTATAGGCTACAAAATTTCAAAGAGAGCTGATGACTTATAAATGAACAAGATTTTAACCCTACAATGCATCGTGTAGCTGATCGGCTGCATTAAATCTAACCCAGTGTAACTAAACTAAAAGAGATACAATTGGCTACACCATGCATTTATTCTATTTCTAGTATCTTTTTGTGTGGGAAATTTATTTTTCCCTCTTAGGTAGTACTGCTTTTATTTTAAAAATCACATGTTTTCAAGTGAGTGCACAAGGTTGCTTCCAAGCTTGATGTGGTTTTTATAAGATTGTTTACATTTTTTGAATTACTTCGTGTTGGAAAAATATTTTTTAGTTTTGTTATTATTTAATAAACCATTGTATCATATTAAATTATTCGTGAGTGTAAATAATTGAAGAGTCCACAGCAAAAAGGATGATAGTCAATTTTTTTCAAATTTAAGATTTTATGTTGGTTACCTTGGTTTTGTGCATAGAAGTTGCTGGTCCTACTCATTTTGCAATAAGAATGATAGTCAGCCAGATACAGCTGTTTTAATTTTCCTTGTACTTTACAAAAAGGTTGATAGTCATCTGCGTTGTACACAAAAAGGCTGAGAGTCAATGTGAGCAGCTGATATTGAGAGGAAACTGCAGAGAACAAAACTCAAACATAACCTCACTTTCTCTTTGTGTCTTCTCTGTATTGTAGGTTGTTTGTTTTACTTGATAGTTTAGTTTATGTTAGAAGTTTTTAATACAAGTTTGGAAAATGAGTGATTCTGATATAGTTAGTGATAGTGAAGTGACAATTGAAAGAAAAACTAAGAAGAGAAAGGCGTATGGTAAAATGGAAGACGTAATGAAGAAAATTAGGCTGTCAAGTAATGAAACTGGTAAGGATTGTCGTTGTAAGCGCCTAAAATGCTTTGATGAGATCAATCCGAATCAAAGACACGAAATTATTCGTGAGCTTAACACCTTAAAATCTCACAATGAGCAGTCTTTGCATTTGGCAGGTCTTATTTCTGTGCATGAAATAAAACAGAGACGTTCCAGGAAACCAGAGATAGATGCTAATTTTAACACTAACAGCTACACATACAAAGTCAGGGTAAAAACGGGAGAAATTGTTAAGGAAATCCCAGTTTGCTACAAAGCATTTTGTTCACTCCATGGAATTGGTGGTAAGAGAGTTCAAAACATCCAAAAGGCCCTGAAAGTCACAGGTAAGGCCCCTTCTGATAATCGAGGAAAGTATGACCATAAACACTGCCGAGTCGCAGAAGATGTTAAGCAGAGCGTGTTAGATCACATTAAGTCTTTTAAAGGCCGTTCTTGCCACTATAGCCTTTCTAAAAGCAAAAAAATTTATCTACCTGACACGTTGAACATAACTAAAATGTATGGAATGTATAAGGAACTTAATCCTAATAATAAAATAGTGTCCTATGAGTATTCCAGAAAACTATTTGAAACTAACTTCAACATTTCGTTTGGTTATCCCCGATGTGACACTTGCTCTACATGTGATAGACATCAGGCAGAGTTAAAAGTTTTAAATTTGGAACTTCAAAATACGCCCAACGATGAACTTGCTAGAAATGCACTATTAGAAAAAATGGAAACTGAGCAAGAGTTACACTTAAGAAAGGCGCAGACATTTTACAGCCGCAAGAAACAGGCAGGACAATCGTCCAAGACAAAAAATGACGAAGAATCCATTGCTATGGATTTTCAGAAAAATCTTTGCATTCCAAATTTGACAACAAATGATGTTTACTATCGTCGCCAGTTGTCGTTTTTTTTATTTAATGTTCACAGCCTATCAACTGGTGGAGCATTATTTTACTCTTATCCTAAAACTGAAGGAAAGAAAGGGGCAGATGAGGTTGTTTCCATGCTTCACCATTACATCTTTACAAAACTCGATAAAAAAATAAAACACTTAGCCATATTTTGTGATTCCTGTTCTGGACAGAACAAAAATTTTACTCTAATTAGATTTTGCCACTATGTTGTCACTGTACTCAAGAGATTGGACTCTATCAAAGTGGTGTTTCCGATACGCGACCACTCTTATTTAGAGTGTGATCGCGACATGGCACTAATTAACCAAAAGTTTCCAGCGGAATTGCCAGTAGATTGGGTTGAACACATAAGAACCCTCTTTTTCGCAAATGGACTGAGTTTTTGGCAAAGTTTTATGTCGCTAAATGCCCTTTTGCGACAAGGCCTATAAGAGAAATTCGTTTCCTCAATACCCACTCAAGACTTGTTGAGCACAGAGCCTCCTACAATGGTTACTGGCAATTTACACCTTTAATTTCAAGTCAAAAGTTGAGACTGTTGAGTCTTGAAGCCGTGAAGTTTGCAAATGAAAATGATGAAGGCAGTTGTTGTTTCAACCTTCCACCTCAACTTCGTTTTGGTAAGTTAGCCTACATCACTATATTAATAACCTAACCTAATCTAACTAACTTAACCTAATCTAACTAACTAACCGAAACCAATGTAACAAACTAACCTAATCTAATCTAACAAGCTTAACCTAACCTAAAGTGGACATTATTTTTCAGATCCCATCCCTGTGCCGAAACCAAAATATGATGACCTACAGCATTTGAAGCAATTTTGTGCCCCAAAAGCCAAAGAATATTTCAGTGAACTTCCTCAAGCATAAAATCTATCTGTTTGTACATGTAGCCAAGTAAGCCAAATGATTTTTGGTTTGTAAGTAAATGACATTCATCCTTTTTGCTGTGTTTTTTTTTTTTAGTTACCTCAAATAACTTAGATATATTTTTCATTAAAAAGGTGAAAACTGAACTATATTGGTTTTTGAATACTAAATACTATGTAGATAATGGAAAAAATATTGTTAAGGAGCTTTGTTTCTTGTGAAGGTGTAGCATCAGTTTGAAACACAAAATTTGCTCTCTTGAACAATCTTGCTTTAGTGACTATCATCCTTTTTGTTTTGGACTCTTCAATTATCAGTGTTTAAATTCATGTTCCAAATCAGCTACATTATGTATTGGGCAGTCTAACCTGATGCATAATAGCCTATTCCTATTTTAGGTTATGTTCTATTGTTTTGTTCAAATTATACTGTACCCTAAAAAATGTTTTTTTAATTTTATTAGTGAAGTGTTTTTAACTTTTTTGTTTCAGTTATGTATATGTATATCTGTTAAGCCTATAATAGAGAAAGGTAATATATCATATAGGCCTACAGATAATAACAACAAAAAACAAACATTAACTGAAGGCATAATTTTAAATTTTGATTTAAGTGAAGATGAACTAGATATTGGTGATTTAGATAAACCAGAACTATTTGTAAATGATATTCCTAAAGATAATAATTTTAATAACATTTTTAATACACTGTTAGAGGCTTCTGAAGAACCAGAATCAAATCCTGTCACAGTAGAAACTGGTAAAATTTTAAATTCTGTTTTTTGAATCTACAGCAAATGAAAGAGAATATGTAAGTCCTAGGCCTAAGGAAAAATTTCAGACCCAAGCTAAAAAATATAGAAATATAGTATAAGAAGGACAAAACGTTGGATTTCAGTGATGACGAAATACAATTTAATGGATGCTCAAAACTTCCAATAGATATAACAAATTTGAATACACCCCTTCAATTTTTTTCCGTATTTCTTCAAAAATGATTTATTTGATATAATTGTGGAAGAAACACTTCGTTACAGTGTTTCACTGAATCCAGATAAACCATTTCATATTACTAAAACCGACATTCAGCGTTACATTGGAATTTTGGTTATTACCACTGTAATAACTGCAAAAAATATTCGTCTTTACTGGAATCCGAGAGTTAGTATAAATATTATTCAGGAATGTATGTCTAACAATCAGTTTGAAAAAATACGTCAATTTTTACATTTTAATGATAATTCCAAACTAGTACCTCAAAATCAACCTGACCATGACCCATTACATAAAATTCGACCTGTCATTGATATACTTCTTTCAAAATTTTCTTCTATTCCTGTCGAAGAAAAACTCGCAGTAGATGAACAGATGTGCGCGTCTAAAGGTCGTCATCACCTTCGACAGTATATGCCAGACAAACCGCACAAATATGGATAAAAATTTTTTGTAATGTGTGGAATGTCTGGTTATGCATATAATTTTGAAATATATACTGGAAAAGAAAATGATTCTTTAAATAGGTCTGAACAAGATTTGGGAGCTAGTGGCAATACTGTAGTTAAGCTAAGTCGAATCGTTTCAGAAAATAAGTATCACAGGATCTACTTCGACAATTTTTACACTTCAGTTGGTTTGTTGACATTTTTAAAATCAAAGGGTATTCTTGGTTTGGGAACAGCTCGATCAGACCGTATACCTAATTCCAAATTGTCAAATTTAAAAACTCCTAAACAAATTAAGTCTGTACCTCGGGGCTCTATGTACGAATAGTGGCAAATGTTGATGATTGTGATGTTTCATCTCTTATGTGGGTAGATAATAAGTGTGCGCCTTATGTCTACTTTCGCAGGCACTAATCCAGTTGGTAGTGTAAAGATATATAACCGGGCCATAAAGCAGAAAGAAACAATCCTATGTCCCAAAGCTGTGTTACAGTACAACAAGCACATGGGCGGTGTTGATCTAATGGACAGTCTCATTGGTCATTACAAAATTTTATTAAGATCTCAAAAGTGGTATTTTCGTTTATTCCAACACCTTATTGATTTAAGTGTAATTAATGCTTGGCTCTTGTACTTGAGAGCAAATGATCAAAACGGAAACACAACAAACAAAAAATGAAACTAGCTGAGTTCAGATTAGATCTAGGTGAAACGCTTTGTCGAATGGGCTCATACAATAATCTAAAAAGAGGTATGCCAAATGCAACTCCATCACCAACATTGAAAAAGAAGAAATCAACATCATGTCTGCCCCACCAGAAGACATAAGGTACGACCAGTTGTCCCACTGGGCTGCTCATACAGATAAACCAAGTAAACAACGGTGTAAAATGACTGGGTGCAAGGGTTTTTCAGTGTTTGAATGTAGTAAGTGTAAAGTAGCTATTTGCCTTAACAACAAAAATAACTGCTTCTATGCCTTTCATAACAAACAATAAATGTATCACAAAACAACTAAAATATAGCAAGTAAAAACTATTTCACCTGTATATATATGTATATAAGCAAAATAATTACAATTTAATTTTTCAATTATAAATAATTTAAGTGAATATTGTGTTGAAACAAAAATTGTGTGTTTAAAGAAAGATTTAACAAATAAAAAGTAAAAATCAAAAGCTTATGGAATTTCCAACAAAAGGTAAAGAAATAATTAGTTTGTATTATTATAATGCATGGTGTAGCCGATCGGCTACGTTATAGTTTTTGACGTTGTTTGGAGAAGATATGAGTAAAAAAAATTTTAATTATTTTTCTAGAGTGTTATTTGACTCTCAAATAAACTATTTTTTTTTCCAGTCATTAAAAAAAATCATGCACTGTAGGGTTAAGTGCACTGTACATAGTTACGAAAAGGCAGACACACAAACTTATTAATTTTAAAAAAGATAAAGAAAAAACAAAATACTCGTACGCGCAACACTGTTTTAGTCTATTTCATTGTCCGATTTACAGTCACATTATAAAGAAAACTTGAAAAGTTCGTCGATCGCAATACACACCATTGTCGATGATAATTATTAACTTTCGTACAAATTTAAATCAGTTCTTCTATACTTCACTGTCTTGTAAAATTCACATTTTAAGACAAAATTACTTACTGAGTAAAACACACGTCTTACTAATTTGACGTCTTGATGAGAAGTCATGCTAGCGTTATTCTCCCACCGCTACCTTAATTTGGCGTCTCTTTTCTCTCCACCAATCAGGAACGTCTCACGACACATAGATGTTAAATGTTGCATCAGATTCGTTTGGTTGCTAACCCAAGCATTCCTTCTGTATCTTGCATGTGGAAAATCACGTAGACCATTTTTCCTGGAACTCGCCTGCAGGTGTTTGCTTCTTATCTCATCTAGACGTTAAGACGCTTCTTTGTCTAACTGCGTCTTAAAACTCGTATAGTTTCCGCGTCTTGAAGTCAGTGCATAAACTGTCCATTTTCTCAAACTCCACATTTAAATTGAATATAATAATTGATTTTAATAATTGTCTGCCTTTTACATTTATTCAAATTAATATTGAAATTGACTTTAAAATTTGTCTGCCCTTTTAGTCTATTTCCTTTATGTTAAAATTGCTTCTAATTATTATACTCTCTTTCTAAAAACATTTGCAATGTAAATTAAATAAATTCAAAAATAAAATTGCTCTCTCGAATTAAAATTGACTTATGGGCCTATTCTATGTTATTATTGTACTTTGGGAAGCTGGAGATGTTACAGTTGCTGCGTTATACTAATATTTTTATTTTATATAACCATTTAATTTATATAATTTAGAATTCTAAAATAACATTATTGTACGTTTGTTATAGTTAAGGGGCTCAGAGGAAAACTAGGCTAAAGTGACATTTTCATGATAATTCGAGTAAGTGCATTTTTGGAATATAGGCACTCCAATGTATCATATAAAAAAATTTCAGATCTCAATTATATAAATAAACTAAAAAAATTTACAAAAAAAATATACTTTTGAAATCAAGCAAATGTGAGGAAAAATAGTCTAAGTGATCAAATGATTTTATTATCTGTTATTATGCATTCAGCTGGTCTTGGTAAACCACAAAACCAGTTTAACTGAAGTCTTGAATGCATTGATCACAAGTTTTTTTAACCTGGCCACTCATTTACTGAGTGTGATGAGGACTTTGGAGTTATTGAGAAATACAAGAAACAAGTTCCTTATGTCTTTATACCGAATGAGTGGAAGCAGACCATAGGCAAAGCGAGTAGGAAGTTTGTTGTCATGGACATGTCTCAAAATTAATTCAAGTCAATATCAGCCATGGATGACATTATTGTTCATTTTTATAATGGGTGTAAAGAGCACCCATTAGATGGCGGAACATAAATTGGATTCGTGTAAACAAAAATGACCCATTGACAATGAATTTCAAGTAAACATTGGAAGACAATGGTGAATTCAGCAAAGTGTCCTTGAAAAAGGTAAATGTGGGAAGGCCTGTTAATGTTACATTGGCAACGCTTCTATTTGGAACCGATCCCTTTAAAGTAGGTATGCAAAATGGGAAGGACCTTCAGAAACTCCTACCTTACGTTCCACCCTGCTACCACGATTTCTACCAAAACCTTCCAAATTTTCCAGGACCTGATAACAAAGGTAAAGGTAAAAAAAAAATTAAAAAAGCTACAAGATCCTTCGTTTTCAACGAACGGCGATTTAAGTGACTGTGTGACATACACAATCCGTGTGATAGAAGATTACGATGAAACAAGTAAATTCCTATAACGTCTAAACTAAGAATGATGGGTCTAGTAGCAAAAGAGACGCAAGATCGAGTAATCAAAATTTAATGAATTGTATATAAATAAATCAAAGACACAAAACAAGTAAATTTTAATAACTTATAAAATGTAAAGATAAAAAATATATGCAGACTATAATATAAAACTAAAAGAGCAGACTTAAATTTTAATGGATAGGAAAAAAACATTGGTAAACAAAAGTGCGTTATATACTTGTGTGAAAATTGAACATTGATAAAAATAACAGTACATATTGAAAAACAGTATAAAATAAAATGTTAAAGTCACATAATAAACATTTGTAAAATATTTAAAAGAAAGAAACAATTTACCAAAAGAACTATATCACTTGATAAAAAAATATAATAACACAAGCGTCTATAGTGACATAGAACACAGACTCAAACTAGATGACGGTGCTGGTAAGCGTCGATGACGATTTCCTAAGGCCGTGTATGGTACGGATTGCTTCAAGATGGCGTAAAAGCTTGTATCTCTGGCGTTATGTGAATTGTGAATTCATTGAAAAGTGAACAATTGTTTGTGAGAGAGTAGTTCTCTCTCTTAATGGTGTTCTATGTCACTAAAATGGTGTTCTAAAGTGAACGTTTACTGGCGTATTGAAGGTATACACTTTATCATTGTAATCCAGCGAGTATTTTTGGAGAATTCATAAATTAACAACTTGTGACCATGTGACTTATGGGGGTTTGGAGGGTTTAATAATTATTTTTTTTCAATTTTTTGTTTTTAATGTTTTTGTTATCCTTAACATCTTAGAATTAATTTAAGACCAACTGCATACATATCTGACATGTAGAAAAAAAGTTATTAAACTTTTATTAGATCAATGTCATGCATTTTTTCCTTAAAATTTTCAGTCGCGCCAAACCACGTACGCTTTACAACGCAGTACGCTAAAATCTGTCTAAAAGTTCATGCCATATAGTATACAGTAATGTAATTTTTGTCAAGAAGTGATTTCAGTTTGTCTAGTTGGTCACACTGACTTTAGCAGAAACATATGGAACTATTTTCTGATAGTTTGTTTTTGCTGTCTGTGTTTGTTTACAGTTTGTGTTACTACAGTTACCATGTTTTGTTAGTGAAAGTGAATGGTCTTTTTAGTTATTTTAACGTTATTTTACGAAAATGACAAAGCCAAAAGGTGTTTTCAAGCGAAGGAAGAATGTAGGAGTTCCAAAAAAAGCCTTTGGTCCAAGCAGTAGGCCTAGGTTTACTGAACACTCCAGACATAGGTTTTGGTGACTTACCTAATAGGCCTAGTTCATCTAAACAAAAGATAGAGGACACAAGGCTTAGTTATAGTGAGTATGACAACCAAAGTGTGTTGGACATAGTGAATATTGAATCTCTTCTTAGTAGTGTATTAGACATAAGTGCTTGTAAATCCTGTGGTGCAGAACTTTCTTACATCATAAATAGGTTAGGTGGGTTGGCAACAAACTGTGAATTAAAATGTAAAAGTTGTGATTCAAGTATTGTACAGTAATTCTAATCTTACAAAAGGTACTCATTTGTATGACATCAATACTAGGCTTGTGTACGGTCTACGCACAATTGGAAAAGGACAATCCTTGGCTAAAACATTGTGTGCGATACTGAACTTGCCGCCGCCTCCTGCGAAATTCGACCGGTATAATGAAGTCATTGCTAAAGCCACCAAGGATGTATGTAAAAAGGTAATGAAGGAAGCTGTTGAGAAAGCTGTTTTAGAAAATAATGGATGTAGAGATCTGACAGTGGCGGTTGACGGGACCTGGCAGAAGAGAGGTCATACCTCAAATAACGGTGTGGTAACTATAACAAGTGTAGACACAGGCTGCGTTCTTGATGTTGCTGTTATCAGTAAATTCTGTTACTGTAAAGATAAATTACTGGGTGTTCATGCAGAAAATTGCAAAGCAAACTTTATAGGAACTAGTGGTGCTATGGAAGTGCACGGAGCAATTGAAATATTTCGTCGATCAGAGCCGGAGTACGGCGTAAAGTACAAACATTACTTGGGCGATGGTGATTCTAGTGCGTTTAGTTCTGTGAATGATAGTAGGCCATATGGAGATGGCTATGTTATTGAAAAAATGGAGTACTGTGGACATGTCCAAAAGAGAATGGGTTCTCGTCTAAAAAAAATAAAACAAAAATTTGGAAAGACAAATTTATCTGATGGTAAAACTATTGGTGGGAGAAACCGTCTTACTGACGAGCGGATTTTATTCATCCAAAAATGTTATGGATTAGCTATAAAGAGGACAGCTAAACCTGGTAGTAACTTAAATAAAATGAGAACAGCAGTGTGGGCTACATATTTTCACTTGCTTTCGTCAAATGAAAAAACTCAACATGGGCTGTGCGATAGAGGCGAACTCAGCTGGTGCAAATATCAGCGGGCAGTAGCTAAAGGTGAGTCCTATGACCACAACAAACACACTCACATTCCTGAGGTGGTGATGTTAGAAATCAAAAACATATTTAGAGATTTGTCTAACCCTGATTTGTTGAAGAAGTGCCTTCATGGAAAGACACAGAATCCGAACGAATCGGTGAATGCCGTAATTTGGTCGCGGCTTCCGAAAACAGTATTTGTAGGCATGCAAACCATGGAGGCTGGTGTTTATGATGCTGTTTTGAGCTTCAACAAAGGCAATGTGACTAGATGCCTAGTTCTAAAGGAGCTTGGAGCAACTGTGAGCCAAAATACAAGTGCTGTCTTTAGTGAAATGGACAGACTCCGCGTGCAGAGGGGAGAACGAATGCTGTCGAACCTCATGAAAAAAGCCAGGCAACGCCGTGAGAGTGCTAAAAGGAAGCTGGAGGAAGCTTTAGCAGATGAAGAAGACCCAGATCAACCAGCCTATGGTGCTGGAATGCACTAAGCAGGTCAGTTATAGAGTAAGTCACACGTAATTCATGTGTTTTAACTAAAATCACGTTTTTCCGTAAAACAGTTTTTTTGGTACAAATAACCCGTTATCTCAAAAACTACTTGAGATACAGATCTGAAATTTTTACCACATATTCTTGGAGCTATAAAGCAAACTTTAACACAAGCTTTATGTACTATGAAGCTCAATTATATTTTTACAATAAAAAACCTGGAAAAATATGATTTTTTTGTAATGAAATCTTTAAAAAATCATAAAGCCGAAAAAAATTGACTAAATAAAAAAACCTTGTGTTAAAGTTTCCAACAAATAGCATAAAACTAGTAAAAAAAAATCAACAATGTACCTATAGTGGTTTCTGAGGAAACGGGTCATCAAAATAGTAAATTTAACATGGGAAAGATAGGACCCTCCGAACCCCCTTAAAACGCCTCGAAGAACTTCTTGTGCCATGCAAGTATTGTTAAATATCATTGAAAACCTAGGTGTATGTTGAACTTTTTGAACTATTTTAAAGGTGTTAATGGCCATAGAATATAATAATTTTCAGTTTGCTTTTTAAATTCAATTTTTTCACGTAGTCCTATTCTAAATTGAAATTGTATCTCATGTTTTATAAAATTTTAAGTTGTATATTGTAAATTGTAAAATTATGTTTTGTAACTTATGTGTTATGGATAAATTTTTCTTGTGTAAAGATATTTTGACAATGAGTGAGTAAAGAGTTTAGTTATTCGTCACGATGCTTTGAATTTCATTGGTTCCCACGATTGTCCATCTAGGGAGTACTTTCACAGTAACGAAATCAAATTAGAATAAAAGATGTTTTGTGTAAAGTATGATATGCATAATTAAAAGATATGATGCATAGATGGAATTATATGTGGAAGATTGATAGATTTTTCAAAAGTAAACAAAGTAAGTTTTTTGAGGTTAAGTGTTAGTTTTTTGATTTGAGAGTAAAGTAGTTTAAATAGAGAGTGTTTTTCATTGAAATGAAATAAGTGTTAAGCAAAGAATAATTCACATATAATCTTTTTATTAATTTGAACAATTTTTTGAAATTTTATTTGAAATTTCTCGACTTATTTTTTTTTTAACAAGTTTATTTACAAATTATATTTAATTTTTATAACGCCTAACGTTATAACTGGAACATCCTAGACAGTGATTATGAAGACGAGGAACCATCAGCTAAATGGATTTGTGGTTGAAGACTCAAGTGCTTAGTTCTAGCAGCATTTTTATCATATAATAATGTCTGGTACTTTTGTAAAATGTTTTAAAATGAGAATAAACCTCACTTTTCATGTTAAAATTTGTGTGTATAATTCATTACCTAATATAATCAACACATAGTTGTTTAAGGAAATGTAGTTTAAGGCACTTAGACTACTTTTACAAAATGAAAATGTTAATTCAAAGTAGGCTAAGTGATGTTAACCTTACTTTATTTTAGTTGCCAAAAATATAATGTAATGAAAGTTTCTGAAAAGAAAGACCAAAATGAAATATTTGGTAGGGTAATAAACATTAGGTTATACGAAGAACAGAAGTTTTCATGCATGCTCAAACTTTTGCATTGAATAGCTCAAAGTAGAGTAAAATGTTACTTAGCCTAGTTTTCCTCTGAGCCCCTCAATTATTGATTTAATGATTAAACTAAAACTATAAAACATTTTAAATTCTTCAAAATGTAAGGTTTTACACAAAATGTTCTATTCTAATTTAATCTTAAGTTTTGTTTTTTGTAATGAAACAATACTTTAAACGATCCATTTGTATTTCCTTTATTTATACCCAAAACCTGGTCTCTGAGACCGTGCATGACCTACCACGTGATATTCCTTGCGCGACCTACGCCGGGTTAACTGGCTCATCGGTTTCTCCATTGCTCTTTGGAAGTTTAACTTGGGGCAAAAGTTAAACCATATTAACAGCTGGTTTAAACGCAGAGTAACGTTTAACTCACTTTGTCTGCACTAAAATAACAACATAACCTCAAATACACTGTTATATAGCTGTGACTACATAAATTGGTTCTAGCTTGTCGTTTGTGTTCATGCCTCATATGAAGTAAAGATAGTTTGACAATGGAAGATAATTTTAATGATGTAGAAGAATTGGAGGTACACGATGTCCCATCACGCGTGAACTACGAAGAATTCTTGAAAGACCTGACAATTTTGAAAAGTGTAATGATGTTGAATTTTTCACAAGATTTAGAAAGAACACAGCCAATATGGGTTTTAGATGTTGTAAGAGAGCAGATAGCGCCGAAGAAAGTGAACAATCAAACTGTGTCATCTGAAGTGAAGTTTTTTACCACGCTAAGATTCTATGTCTGTGGAGGATTTCTTACGAATGTGGGGGATCATTGTGGAATACACAACTCTACAAGTAGTAAAATTGTGAAAGAAGTTTCACACTGTATAGCCAGGCTCTGTCCACAGATAATTGCATTACCATCTGCAGTTGAAGAATTGAATAAACTGAAGTGTGGTTTCTACCAAAAGGCCAAATTCCCTAATCGTGTAGGTGCCCTTGACAGCACACATGTCAAAATTCAATCAGTTGGCAGTGAGGTTGCTGAATGCTACCGTAATAGGAAAAGCATATTCTCTACAAATGTTCAGGGCATCTGTGATTCTTCGCTGCAAAAATCTTGTAGCAAGGTGGCCAGGCGTAACTCACGATTCACATATATTTAACTCATCAAGAGAAAAAAAGGAGTTTGACAGAGGTGTCTAAGGTAACTGTGTGCTTGTTGGTGATAGTGGGTATGCATGCTCAAACTATTTAATCACGTCATTGGAAACTGTAGAGGCCCCTGAAGAACGACTCTTCCAGGAAGCCCAGGTGCGTACCAGAAACCCAATTGAGGGATGTTTGATTGTTTAGTGTTTGGAATAAGAGATTTCCAGAATTAGCTTTGGGGCTGTGTCTGAAGCAGGATAGGGTCCAGAGTGTGATTGTTGCAACAGCAGTTCTCCACAACATTTGTACATGCTGTGATGAAGACATTCCGCCAGTCAGTGAAGAAGCTGCAGCTGCTATCGCTGCCCTAGAGAACATACCTGAAGGTGAACACAGGCATGATGGTGACCAGAACGCTGGTCATCCTGCTGATCAACAAAGGTTCATGACCCGCAACAACGTGGTGTATGAATATTTCAGAAGTATGGTTTAAATAAGTGTTTTGTATGAGTTAACTTAGGTCAATATTTTGCCTGGACTTCAAAACAATCTTTGATAGGCCTACTATTGTTATAGAACTTTACATTATAAAGTTAATATATCTTAATATATAATACGTGAAGCCGTTTTTTGTAAACACAACTCCTCCCTTATTTCTGGACCAATTTTAATGTTTGAGGTTTCAAAAAATTCGTCTCATTTCGTAGTTTTGCAATAAGGTTTTAGATGTCAAAAATTCTTATCCTTAATGGCGTGAGCTAATCTCAAAGGTCGGGTTTTCCCCATAAGATTAACATGGAAAATATTTAAAAACCATTTCTATACAAAACAGCTGTTTATAATAAGAAACAAACTAATCCAGCTGATTTCGTGGATGTAAATAACGATGATTACAGTATTCAGAAGGTTATAAAAACATTTTAATACAAAACAGCTGTTTATAATAAGAAACTAACTAATACAGCTGCTTTGTGGAAGTAAATATTGATTTTTATAAGGGAGGAAATGAATTATTTATTCAAATTATAAAATTTACAAACTAATTTGTTTTGAACATTTAACATTATTTACCATCTTAGTTTTGAGGTTATTATTTATAACTTTTTTGTTAGGTTTTTGATTAAGTGTAGACCTGAGCCTTACTGGTTCTTTTAACTCTTATTATTACTGCTGTTATAAAATATAAGAAATAATTTGATTTGAACATTTAACATTATTTACCATCTTAGTTTTGAGGTTATTATTAATCCTACAATTTTATTATAAATAAAACATAACATATGTTTTTAGAAGGTCGCACCGGGGGTTGGCGTGCGGAGCATGCAGGGGTCTCCCCTAGTATATGTTAAACCATGTTTTTTTCCATGTATTGAAAATCCAAAATAGTGTAATAAATTTTAATTCTAATGAAGTAAGAATGCTTAAGTTATGTGCTATTGACTCCATGGTAGAGACAAAGCTAATTATAAAGGTATTGACTTCATGTTATTATTTGTACTGTTGGCATTTGTATATTTTCAAATAAAATAAAATAAATAGGAGAAAGAATAAAACATGAATAGCTGGAAGTGACCCAAAGTCATATTTTAATGCAAAAATAGCCTTTTACTAACTTACAATTACATAACATTTTTTTTTTTAACCATGGACAGTGTACCATGGACCACACTACGACCTACACGACGAAATTGTCCGGCACAATTAAGTTTTTAAAAAGTGTTGTAACTGTGGTGTTTTTGTGTGTTTTTTAAACGTGTTATGTGTTTTATTGTGTTTGTGTAAGTGTACTTGACAATGGGATTGCGGTCCCGAAACGCGTCGTAACATTCGAACGACCAAAAAGTCACAAGACGGAACATTAAAAGGTAATATTTAATATTATTACTAACATATTATCCTATATAATATTTTTTTTTGTTGAGGCTGATTGCCATTAACATAATACTGTCCATCTTCTATGTCATAAGTAACATATAGAGAATATAATAAAAATAAATATACTAATATTAAGTACAAATTACACAAATACATTAAATCAAATTACAACCTGCACTGAGATTGAGAGCCTGCAAAAGAGCAGAATATAGGCCTAACTTAATAAATTACATTTGATAAAACACTTGTAGGCTCGTGTACAATTATAAACAGTGGTGTAAGCGTAAAATAATTAAAGGTTCAGTGCTTATTCAAATAAATCATATTGTTCGTAACGATAAAAGCATTGTACTTACAAAGCACAAACACTGAATTAGGGCCTATCACTTCATAAGTCCTACCTACTTATTATTATCTTGTTTTGAAAGAAGCTCCCGTTCCACAATTTGAATTTGAAGTTTCATAAGCTTCATTTTCTTCTTCATGTTTTTCCAACATACATTTCACCCGAATCTTGTGTTTTGTTTGCTGCATTTTTAGCTGGTTTTGATAAACTTGACGCTGTAACTCAACCAGTTCTATTTTTGCTTTGGATAGTACCTCCATTTTCTTACCTGCGACTGATGTCTCAAATGGGGATTTCTTCTTTTTTTCCACTTTAAGGTTAGAAGACACTGACCTGCACAAGTCTTTAACATTATATTTGCTGCAGAACCTCGGATCACTTTCAATACATCGTTTCGTAGATGATGAACTTGGTGTTTTTATAGGCCTATTATATAGTTTCACAGAAGATGCACATGCATTCTTACCTGGAGGACTGCTATGTGTACCGGTATTTAAGTCTTTATTTGTGCCTACACTGTCAATCCCGTTTTCCTGCTCTACTTCTTCTTCATACACTACTAGGCCTAGGCCAAAATCATCGTTGTCATAAGAAAATGTTTCCAGTTCAGTAGAGTTCTTCGCCCCACATTATCACTGTTATATAAGGACATGTTACTTTTTATTGGTAAGACACCTAGAATTTCCTTAATTTTTAAATCTGTCTTGGTAAGTATGGGACTGGTTCTATTACACATCATATCGATGGACCATAGACCCTTAAATAAAAATATGTTTTGGTTCGATGGACCATCACCCTATTCCGATCTCTAATATTATTTAATAAAGAATTGGCTCTATGGGCCATAGAACCGATTTAGAAATTAAAATATTTTTTTAAAGTTTGGTTCGATGGTCCATCGAACCAGTTATTTGTTTTTAATAGATTTAAGCAAGAAGGTTCGATGGTCCATCGAGCCCATAACCAATAAATTATACTTTTAAGTAAAAGGTTCTATTACACATCATATCGATGGTCCTTAGACCCGTTGTTATTTAATAAATATGATGTGCAATAGAGCCACTATTTTCATTTTAAAACTTTGTAAGATAGCTGTTGAACCAGCTTAGTTTAGGTAAATAAGGGAATCCTTTTGTATAGCTGTTGTACCCGACTTCGGTCAGGTAAATAAGGAAAACTTGTTACAGCTGTCGTACACGGCTTCGTTCATATAAATAAGTAAACAATTTTATAGATGTCATACCTAACTTAGTTCAGGTAAATAATTGAAACTTTTTATAGCTGTCGTACCCGGCTTCCGACATGTAAATAATGAAAATTTGTTTATAGCTGTCGTACCAGGCTTAGTTTAGGTAAATAAGTCCAAATTTTTATAGCTGTCGTACCCGCCTTCGGTCATGTAAATAAGGAACAGATGTTTATAATTGTCATACCAAATGTTTTATAGCTGTTGTACCCGACTTCGGTCAGGTAAATAAATAAGGAAAACTTGTTACAGCTGTCATACACGGCTTCGTTCATATAAATAAGTAAACAATTTTATAGATGTCATACCTAACGTAGTTCAGGTAAGTAAGTGAAACTTTTTTATAGCTGTCGTACCCGGCTTCCGTCATGTAAATAATGAAAACTTGTTTATAGCTGTCGTACCAGGATTCGGTCAGGTAAATGAGAAACACATTGTTTGTTAGCTGTTGTACCATGCTTAGTTTAGGTAAATAAGTCCAGATTTTTATAGCTCTCTTCGGTCATGTAAATAAGGAACAGATGTTTATTTTGTTTATATTTGTAATACCAAATGTTTTATAGCTGTTGTAGCCGTCTTCGGTCAGGTAAATAAAGAAAACTTGTTACAGCTGTCGTACCCGACTTCGTTCATATAAATAAGTAAACAATTTTATAGATGTCATACCTAACTTGGTTCAGGTAAGTAAGTGAAACTTTTTATAGCTGTCGTACCCGGCTTCCGTCAGGTAATACTGAAAACATGTTTTTAGCTGTCGTACCAGGATTCGGTCAGGTAAATGAGAAACACATTTTTTGTTAGCTGTCGTACCAGGCTTAGTTTAGGTAAATAAGTCAAAATTTGTATAGCTGTCGTACCCGCCTTCGGTCAGGTAAATAAGGAACAGATGTTTATATTTGTCATACCAAATGTTTTATAACTGTTGTAGCCGTCTTCGGTCAGGTAAATAAGGTATACTTGTAATAGCTGTCGTACCCGGCTTCGTTCATATAAATAAGTAAACAATTTTATAGATGTCATATAACTTAGTTCAGGTAAATAAGTGAAACTTTTATATAGCTGTCGTACCCGGCTTCCGTCAGGTAATAATGAAAACATGTTTTTAGCTGTCGTACCAAGATTCGGTCAGGTAAATACGGAACACATTTTTTTTAGCTGTCGTACCAGACTTAGTTTAGGTAAATAAGTAAAACTTTTTATAGCTGTAGTACTCGCTTTTGGTCATGTAAATAAGGAACAGATGTTTATATTTATCGTACCAAATTTGTATAGCTGTTGTACCCGTCTTCGGTCAGGTAAATAAGGAAAACTTGTTACAGCTGTCGTACCCGGCTTCGTTTATATAAATAAGTAAACAATTTTATAGATGCCATACCTAACGTAGTTCAGGTAAATAAGTGAAACTTTTTTATAGCTGTTGTACCCAGCTTCCGTCAGGTAAATAATGAAAACTTGTTTATAGCTGTTGTATCAGGATTCAATCAGGTAAATGAGAAACACATTTTTTGTTAGCTGTCGTACCAGCCTTAGTTTAGGTAAATAAGTCCAAATTTTTATAGCTGTCGTACCCGCCTTAGGTCATGTAAATAAGGAACAGATGTTTATATTTGTCATTCCAAATTTTGTATAGCTGTTGTACCCGTCTTCGATCTGGTAAATAAGGAAAACTTTTCAAGTTTGTATAAGAAATCCATAATGGGTGAGAATGAAACATTCTGTTTGCTTTCTTGTGTTAAATGAAGGCTTTTTTAACACAGGTTTTAATATGCACCACAGTTATATTTATATAACAGTTTCGAGGTGGCGGAGAAAATGCATAAACACCTTTTTCGAAACACAAATTTTCTTTACAACAAATGTCCTAAAATGGTACAAATACAAATTGGAAAATTTGTATTCTACACCGTTGAATATTGTATATTAGACAGAATCATTTATTCACCAACAAAATATATGTTAAACACATCTCAAAAGAGTAGGCCTAAATATAGTTTACACACTTCTCTTATAACCTTAAAATTATTTAAAGTTTGCTGTAAATCTACAAATAAATAGAAATTTTATTGGAACTACTTACTTTCTTTTGATTTAAAAATGTTTAATCTCTATTATGAAATTATATAAAAACACCAATATTTACTATAAATAATTCAATCAACTTAAAAAATTAAAATAACTTCGTACAATAAAGTTAACTATTGTTAAATGGTGTCGGAATGATATTCTAGGTAGCAGCACTTTAGAAGACAATAATTTACAAAAAAAAACATTTATTTACTGAAACTAGTAAGGCCCCGCGAATAATCACATCTCGCCCAAAAACCTATGTTATTGTTTACTTGACAGGTCTACAAAAACTATTGTAACATTTAATTCTTTTTATTAAGGGTCAACTATACCTTGCATAAAACAGCAAGGTATTTGTTTACTTTAGTGTGTCAATCAAAACTACTATAAATACACAAACCTTAACTTTTTTCTTTATAAATATAGTATTTAGACACGTCGTAAAAACGAACAGTTTAGTCCAATCAACTACAAAGTTGTACATACGTTTTTAAAGTAGTACAAACATACTGTTATCGGCCAGGTTAAGTAAAAAGTTAACATACTGTAGACATTCTGTTTTTTTTTTAAATTTTAATTATATAATTTGATTTACATTCGTACGATTTACACACCGCCACCAATTTCTCCGCACTTCTTTCCATTTTTCTTCGTATATCAGAAACCGTTATATAAAAGACTAGGTTGGCCTCTTATGGTGGTCGAAAACTCCATATTCCTACAGATGTTTACACCTCCCGATCAAGCATACAAATGAGGTTTAAATTGGCAGTGTCCACATGTAAACAAAGGGGTCGGAGGGGGTGAGGGTGCTAGGCGAGGGCGCACAACCACAGGCTACCTGCGTTGCATTCCTCAACCCTTGTCAAGTTTTCACGTAGACGAGATGGCACCAAGTAGTGTGTTTATTCAAGTGTAAAAATGAGCTGGACGGGATGGCACTCTTTTCCTAGGAAATTGGATGTTGGACGAGATAGCACTTGGACGAGATGGCACTACATCGAGGCAGATGGAGGCAACGAGGGTGAGTAATTAGGGTTGGTCTCGCCCGCCATAAAACCATTGAAGAAACAACAGTGTTCTTTCTTCAATGATAAAACTGACCCTTATTAATGACGCCTGAGTGAAACAGTAGCATACTATAGTATAAAATTGCAATTCTGTATGTCTTAAGTGAAAATGAAAAAAGGATATAATATTTCGTTTCATGATACTTTCCTGATAATTTTGATACCAACTTTGATTACATTTGGCCAACTTTGAGCTGTACTAGCATTATAAACTTTCTTAATTGAATTAACATTAGTATTATGGTGTACAACAATAAAGCCATAAAAATGTACTGGAGAAGTTCATATTTAATTATATAATAAATAATCATTATTTGATACTGTATCGTTACTTGTGAAGTATGACGCAATATTTTTGCTGATTATTGGTTGAAGGACTATGTTAATAGTGAAAATACCTGTCGTCACTTTCAAAGGTGGTCGATAACATGGGGGGGGGGCGACATGTGGAAAACCGACGATAACTCCGTAATGGAATTAGATTTAACATTGTTTAAACGTCATTATATTAACAGAAATATGGATAACAATTATTTATAAATTAAATAAGAGTGTTGTCTGTAAATTGCTTTAGAATAGTACTTTTTGCCTGACTTCACGTTTCATGCACCAGAGAAGCCGGAAAACCCTCATCTCAATTTCTGTCTGTCGGTAACGCTCACAAACGTGTTTTTGTTCGCGTTTCACGGGAAAACGAGTGGATCGTATTCGTTGAAATTTGTTTCGTTGTTTTAGAAGATTATAGGATAATTGAAACCGTCATATGCCTTTTGGGAAAAAATGGCGGCAGTTCAAAAACGTGATTTCGTGCGGTTTTGATCGTAGTTGTTCACTTTTCATAGGAAAAAGGGAGTACTAACGATGAAACTTGTTTCCTATTTCTATAAATGCGAGCGTTAGAAGGTTATAGGCTAATTGGATATTTGAAATCACCTTAGGGCTCCGTCCCACCGTTATAAAAGATAAAAGTCCCCATGTTATTCTTATATAAACATACTATTTATTTGTATTGCGCCATATAATATCTTAAGAATATTTGTTCCATAAACAGCTGTTGCAGTGCTTATTGAAAGCGTTGAGTGTAGATTGGCAATACATAACAGAAGAATATAATGGAAATCTGATGGAGCTGAAATATGGTATAAAGACAGGTATAGTACGATTTTTTTAACTGTGCCCTCGGCCAAGATTGTACTAACCTGAATGATAACGTTAGAAATCGCTCTGTCTACTCTAGTTTTCTCCACGAAAACTAAGCCGAGCGACGTGAAACAGCGAAAACCGAGCTTCAATAACACTGTCATTTAATACACTTAGCAGCGATGTAAAATTATGAAACTTTCACGGATACGCAGATAAGAACTATACGATTCGTATGATGTAAAAGAAAATCATTTACAAAACCTATTTCATATTTTAAAAATCAATATTACAACAATGTACTTTAATAATGACATGAAATTTTCACACCGCTGGAAAGTTTTTTATTTGTTGGTCAGAGACAAAGTGTTCGCGAGAAAATTTTAGATAAAGGTCCAAATTAAATATTTTATTTGAAACATTTTTTCGTTTGGCTTACGGTTTGCTTGGTACAGCGGTATAATGTGTGCGTTTCAATTAAAACTACACCTGGCTGTGTCGAGCAGCCAGGCCGTGTTTCCGTTGACCAAGTTCGTCCTCATTTTATAAACATTATAAAATATTGTATATTATACATATTATATTATCATTGATTATTATACACTGGTTCAGTTCATTAAAAACAAGAACAGAGATTAAGGTTTTTATTTCAATAATTTTATTTGAATAATTATTCAATCATTCTTGTTTATTCGAAGTTTGTGGAACTGCCTTTACAATCCCTCCCCGCTACACCGCTAACCGACCGTGCGCTAGCCGAGCCCACGGTTAAAAAAATCGTACTGTACCGGTACTTCCCAAAAAAGTAGCATAATAAGTATTTGTTTCAACACCTTATAAAATTTTTTAATGTTGTTAATGTGTAAATTCGCTCCCTTGGCGCCAGCGGGCTGAGTGCAATCTCGTTTGTTATAATTTAGTTAACACTGGGCTGTAACTAAGTATTGGAATCAAAACTGCCTTTCACCCAATGAATACAAACCCTGGAAGAACAGAGATTATGAAAAATAGGAGTTAGACAAAAGTCCAGGTAAAAACCTTGCCGAAAGATGTTAGTTTTGAGCTTTATCAGATCCCTAGCCTCGTTCCCTACAACAACCGTATACTGTAATGGGGGACACAAGTCCTCGATTGCCATTTAGATGTGATTCCCATCGATTTAATGGTGTTAAATTCTTTTCACATGGCAAATCGGCCGAGTTGATTAGTTTGTTTCCCATCATAATCAACTAGAAACTTTGGGGTTGCATGTGAGATTTTTTCTTTTATCCCTACAACAGAATTATATATAAAGATATATTCATAGATAGGAAATAAATAAAATTGTATTTATTCCCCATAAATAGTGTTTAGCAGTTTCAGTATCTCAGTAACTAATTGATGTAGAGTAATTCAAAAATATAGGCTTGTTCATTTTTTATGCTGAATAAAATGATGAAAACTAAAATTTGTCTAACAAAATATTTATATGGTAACACAAATTAAAATTTGTGTACACTAAAGTATTAGTGATTGAGTCTTAGATTGAAATGAAGTCCAGTATTGAATTATTTCCCATGAGAATAACTTTTCGATCGAGTATGCAGATTTGCTGTATCCGGTAGGCTACATAAAAAATGGTGGTATTAATAATATTTTATATGTAAATATGGTATTAATACTGTAGCACATGTGACAGTGACATCTCGTCGGTCCGACACCGCGCACCGCCCTTTACATCTAAAACTGATTATTACAGTACCACCAATAAGACTGATTTAAGGGTCTGCTGTAGTGGCGGCCATCTTGGATTTTTATCCCATAAGAGCAATGTTAAATTTCAAACCATTTATTTCGTTTATTTTTATCATAAAATTGTTTGCAAGGTCTCATTTTATGCACACTTACAATACGCATCCGTTTTGCATTTAGATTTTTTAAAATGCTTTTCTTTTGTAATGTAATTGACATTTTATAAGTAAAAAGTTTGAACTTTTTTCGTAACACAATACAAAATTAATAATGAAAAGTAATTTGCAAGCCGGATCCGAAATTTTATAAAGAATATTCAGTTTTTTTACAGCACTCAATTACAAAAGATGGATTTATAAAATGGTTTGAAATGAGGCAAAGTCAAAGCGCTCAGCTGCAAGAAATTGCACAGTTTAGATAAGGTTATAGAGAGAAGCGCGTTTCCGGTTGCTTTCTCGTTTACTGGAGCAGACCCTTAATAAGTAAAAATATTTGTTCGTTTTACCGCCCAACTCGCGTAATGCAGGGTGCGCATCCTGTGAGACCAAAGAAGCGACAAAGGAAACCCAGGAATCGTATTCCTTGGTAACTAGTCTAAAATATGGACTTATAAGAATGTTTCCTACGGTACTGCCCACCCCGGTACAAGTCACTGTATTCTGGAAGTTTGATCATATCAGTTCAACTCCGTGAAGGTAGTAGAGTTTAGTATGGCTGCGACAATACCTATAAATTACAGGGAATGTGTCGGAATCAAGGGTGGTAAACTATTTACTTCTGGTGATGGGTTTTTTATTCGAAAAACTTTAAAAGAGTGGGTGATTATGAACACTTAGTGTGTAAGAAGAAATCGTGCCGTAGCAGTGCAAAAATCATACCGACTGTTACTGGAGTTAATTTAGTGTCATGTTCTCCTCATTCCGTTGAATGTGTTCCTGACATGGACTTTGAAAAGGAAATTGCATTAAGAAAACGTATTCTTGCAAAGTGTTGCGAGGTAACATCACCTCTTATATGGATTTTTCAAGAGGAATGTAACAGGTGAGTTATACGTTTTGTCTTTTTACTGTTAGTACGTTACACGTTAGTTCTTGCTCACTATTTTACCACTTATTAAAATAAAGTTGCATATCTGGAGATGCAATATCACGTTTTTATATCAAGATTATGTTATATGGTTCATGTAAATGTATTATGTTTAAGAACTCACTATTTATTAAAGACATGTACAAGTTATATACATTCCTAATTATATAATTTTCTTTTTCTAAAGTTAGAATTATTCCTTATTTTAGTTATTTTACAGTAATAAGTCGGTTATATAGTCGTAACAAAACAATTACAACATGTATAAAAATCGTAGTAGCATACTTTGAAACTCCTTATTATGAGTCGGTGTGGGGGTGACGGTGACAGATAGCCTGCCCTGCGACTTTTTTTGGGACGTGACTAAACTAAAATTGCGAGAGGAAACTAAAATTCAGCAAAATATAACACAACTCAAGACTTTGGCATACGGTGACGGATTTTTTAATAATTTTTTTAACTTTCTATGAGCTAGAGACTTGAAACAAAGCTCAGAAATGGATGATAGTGCAATTAGAACTCGCTTTCTTTTAATAAAAATGGTTCAAATATATTTTTAATTTAATTTTGAATCTAAACTCACATTGTATCTAAATGTAAACATAAACAGGGGCAGCCCGCTAGTTTTTCAGCGGCTGTGCTATTATAAGTATAAACCGCCCCTGCAACATTATAGGATTGTGAAGATATGACATGTTTCTGTTTAGGTTTTACTACGCTACAAACACTCTTGGATTCAATTTTTACTTACATTAGAAAATGATCACGCTGTCGCTTGGGCAAACCCGTTCCCTATGAAATAAGATTTTAGTACTATCAGCGGGTCAATTAGCCCGTTATGGTGAGTGACGTTATTCTTATTTATGTTTATGTTTTGTTCTTCTTTAAATTTAAAAATTAAGTAATAAAATTAATTTTTTATATTATTGATCATCTTCTCCATGCACTTAATTAATTATAACTTGCATGTGAATGCTGTCGGCTGAATGATTGCAATTAATTTATATTTTAGATAACAAATTATTGTATTGTATTGGAGTTGCACTGTATTGTTTTGTTACAAATGTATTTGTTATATATTTATAACTTGGGGAGGTCCCTGCGTGCTCCGCACGCTAATCCCCGATGGAACCTTCTAAAAAATATGTTATGTTTTATTTATAATAAAGGTGTAGGATTAATAATAACCTCAAAACTAAGATGATAAATAATGTTAAATGTTCAAATAAAATTATTTCGTATATTTTGTAACAGCAGTTATAATAAAGGTTAAAAGAACCAGTAAGGATAAGGTCTACACTTAATCAAAATCCTAATCAAAAAGTTAGAAATACAAATAATTGTTTTATATTTTGAAATCAGAATGGTTAATCACTATCAATTGCCGTATATTATTAATAAATAGGCCTACTAATAAATTATGATATGTTTTATTTATTTTTAATTAGGATATAACATAGTTTTTCTTATTTTTAAATTCCAGCTGTGTTTTTTTCAAAGTGAGAATTAGGCCTTCTAGAATATATAGCCTATTGCCCCTACAAGCTACTAGTTTTTTACTAAGCTGGACATCCGAATCAACTGTTTTATCTGTTATTTTATTCAATTGGTTGCTATGGTAATGAATGAAATACATTTAATTAAATATATATTTTGGTTAATCAGTCTATGTCTCTAACATAAAATTATGTTTAATTTATTTTACCTGCCTTAACGGCAACATACACACATAATTTATGTTTTTGGTGTATCTTTTGAATGATATACGTTTTATTTTTCAATTGTCGTTTTTTAGTTTTTCATAATGTTGCTTATTTATTGGTATTACAGCTATTAGACGCTATGAGTTTAACGCTCAACTTGATCATGTGAATTTGTTCTGACTAAATTTTACAAATATTGAAATGTATATTTTTTGTTGTTTTTATGTTCAATAGGTGCTGCAGTTTTTCAAATAGTATATACAAACACGTATCTATTCAAATGAAAGTTTGTGTCCAAATTTCAAATCAATCGCTGAAAAACTTTCGGAGAATATTAGGCCAGTCATTAGGGGTAAATTTAGACCAAAAGTTCCAGTAATTTACAATACGTCTGATTTTTTTTATAAGTACATTAAAGTGTGTAGATTACCATAAAAAAAAGTTTACCAGTCTATCGATTTCCCAAAGTCGAAAAAAAAATCGATTATCATTTCTTTTTCGATTATCCTTAATATTTCGAGCTGATATGAAGATAGAGAAAAATAAAAAATACCACCGTGTAGGGGAGGTATTTTTCAACAAAAGAGGTCATATGTATTAATTTCGTCCGAGCAATGGTTTGTCTGAAAAAATTCGATAGTGCAAGTATGTATTTTGCAGCAGGGGAAATCACTAAAAGGGGACATGTTATTCATTTATGAAGCGTTGGCTCATTCTAAATTGGCTGAATTTTAATATATCGAATTGAAACTTGACGTAGGAGTTAAAATATATATTTTAAACATTTATGCTGAGTCTCAGCTTGTTATCTTGAAAATGACCCGATCTAGGAGTCTATTTCGATTATCGATTTTAGGAGTACCAGACCCACGAACTAATTTCAATCTATTCCAGTTTCGTCAATTTTTGGAATATCAACATCAAATTTGTTTTACAAGTTGAGTACACCAGTATAAATATTCTTAGTAAGTATGAACGATTTTTTTCATGTTATTTTTAAAAACGAGGCGCTTGAAAATAGTCTTCTGTTTTACC